>APFE031307836.1:88020-138068 GCA_000404065.3 Pinus taeda | reverse complement strand
AAGAAATTCAAAATAACAAAAATCGACGAGGCTTAGGATATGTCACTGATGACACCAACTTACATATCCCAAATTATTCCAAGCCAATTAAGTTCGTGAGTGCAGGATTTCTTGAACCACTCACCTCTGTAGGTTCTGAGAAAGTTATAGACAAACAGAATTGCACGCAACCTGAAGTTGATGTCCAACCAAAATGTTCTCATTGTCAAAGAACCGGTCATATAGAAGATCAATGTTTTGATCTCCATCCTTGTTTCCATTGTGGCAAGCCCAATCATTCCTCAGAAAAATGTCGCAACCAAAAAAAATCAGCCAGATTGAAGATACATTATGAATGGATCGATCCTTGGGAATGGTCATCCACAGTCAAAAGATTGTCTCAGTTCTACAACCGACTACAATCATATATAGTGTAGCCAGCAGTGAACCGATGATGGTACTCTCATGCAGTTGAATGAGGGAGTACAACAGTGAAACTCTCCTACACCTGAAGGGGGGGAGTTCAAATATATTTTGAAGAAGATTGTCTCTCCTTTCAGTGGACAAAGGGGGGAAAATGTCAATGAAATTGACAAGTGGTTGTCCGACTGAAAGTCTTGACAACATCAGCGAAGCAGCCAGTGGGCATCGTCATCAGCAGTGAGCATCAGCAAATTTGCCAGTGGGCGATCGACAACAAAAGCAGCAGTGAGCAGCTTTCATCATAGCAAAAGCAACATTGAGTTGTTTTTTGACATCTTCAGCCAGTGGGCGATCATCATCAGCAAATACGCCAGTGGGCGTTCATCAAATTGTGTCAGTGGACACCGGATGTTGTTTTCAAGAAAAGGACAGTTGGATCATTTTGTGGCTTGGCACATGATGGAGTTGTCAAGCATCCTTTCGAGATGAATCAGTCATGCAGCTGACTCAGTCTCTTCATATTGCAGTTTCTTCAGCATCCAGATTTGGCGGTTTTTTCAGGCAATGTTTTTGAGGATCAACATTAGAACTTGGAAGATGGTTCTCGTTCTTATTTTTGGATTTATCATTGAGGGGGGAATGTTAGACTCTCTCATAAAAACAATAATAAATCCAAAAATAAATAAATAAATTAAATATTCCAAGTTAGGAATTTGTGCCTAACTCTTGGGTTGTTCCTCTAAGATAGGGGTTAGTTTAGGTAACTCCTATATTGGTGTGTGTCTGGTGAGAAATTATCTCAACCAAAGGAGAAATTATCTCAACCAAAAGTGTCTAAGATAGCACACACTATCTTGAGAACACTATCTCTCATCTATTTATTTGTAACATTATATTCAATTTTTTCAATAATAATGAGAGTGAATATGTGAGGAAGCATCAGGCTTCTGCCTTTTTCCTCCAATTTATTTTGTGTCTGGTTTTATATATGTGCTTAATATATTCCTGAGTTGTTTTAATATGTATCAAAAGCTTCCTCCATTCATGGGGAATGATTCCTAATCATTTTGTATAAGTACCAAGTCGAATTTTCCTCTAGGGATAGATTTTCATTAATGTTATTGTGGAGAGAGCTTGTACTTTTGCAGCTCCATTGTATTTTCTTGCAGGGATGTAATTCTATTGATGAAAATAATGAATATTGGTGTCATGTTCAGCTTCTAAATCTTGTTATCCTCCATAGGTCTCTGAGCTTCCTTGGGCTTGTCCAACCCAGGATCCTCAGAGCCCTTTTGTATCATTTGCTTTCCTTCTTTTCATTGCTTATTCACATGCCTCTCTAGTTTTTATTCCTTTATATTTCTGCATCTGGTATTAATGATTTCTTGTTGTAGGATTGAGTTAAATGGTTGATGTAGTTATTTTGTAGGATCAAAAGCATTATTTCGTCCTTGGAAAAGCTTTGGAAGTTCATAATAATCATTGAGTTTCTTTGATTAGTCTTCTTATTCCCGAATCTAGATTGTTGGACCTCCTTTTTAGCAAAGAACAATAAATTTATGCTATTTTTTTAGAGCATGCTAATGAGCTTCAATAAAATTGATTCCACTTGAATTAGATCAAAAAAAAATTCTAGTTCATCAAAAAAATTACCCCATTGTAGTTTCACTTGATTTGGTTAGGCATTTTTTAGATTTACTAGCTCATTAGTTCTAAAATTTCTAGATTTTCGACTAGTAATGTTTTTTATTTTTATTTTGCACGGGTTAACATAGGTATTTTTGAGTGATTCCAATTGTAATAGGGACCTAAGACATCCTAGTTAATAAAAAAACATGTCCCATCTAATTTGGATTTGATTTGCTTGGTCATTAAACCTTCGCTAATTTTCATCATTTCACAAGGAAACTTCTACAAGCTTTTTGAGCAAATCCATTCATTTCCCAACTTTGGTTTTGAGTTCTGAGTGATCCTAGGAATTTTCTGACTCCATTCCAGCCATAACACACCTTTCCTAGGCCTCCCATCACCTCCAACACCTCACATTTTTCTCTCGGTTGTATCCTGTAGGTTTCTAGTACATCATGTAGGTTTTCCTGAAATGGCCTGTTTTGAGGCTAAATTGAGAGGAAACCTCTAGGAAGTCACCAAAAGCCTCCCAAGGGTCTCCCACACCATCCAACCATCTCCTAACCCTTCCATCCAGCCTCCAACATCCTTAATTCACCTGCCACATCACCAAAGGAAATTAGTCTGCATACTTGATTTTGCATGAAAAGATAAAAAGACAAAAACATATTTATTTCAGTCCCTTTACTTGCACATTAGTGATGTTTGATGCTTCTTACTTCCATGCTTATATAGTAGCATTTGGTTCAGGATAATTTAGCATTATTGGAAAGCATAGTTTCTTGGTAGTGCATTACGAAATGGTGTGATTTAGCATTGAATTTCTGTCTCTTTCCTTGTACTTTCTTTCTTGCAATAGGTTAAGGTTCCATTTCGAACATTTCATTTTCTGCAATTAGTTTAGGATTTGACTTCAGTACATACACCCCATTACATCATGACAACAAAGGAAGGACACATTGCATGTTGCACATATAGTGCTGACACCTCTTAAGTTTGTACGAACCCCGGTTTGATAATTAAAGTCGGTAGCCTTGGGAGTTGCAGCATTCTTGTTGCAATACCAAGGCTCATCACTTTTTGGCATCATTTCTAGGGAGGTGTCAAAGTATCCATTGTTTTCTTCCCTAGTTCATTCATTTCTTTTTACTTTTTTCAAAAACAAAAAATATTTGCATTAGGCATATTTAATTTCAAAAGTAGAAAATTACATTGCATTATAGTTTTCATTCAATCATAAAAACAAAACAAAAATATCCAACACCAACCCACCCCCCCAATTTGATCACGTGGTGCAGTAAGAGCCACATCACCATTCACTTTTGCAAGTAGAAGAAGAAGATGGGGAAAAATGTAGAAGAAATTGATGGTGATGATGACAATGAGGAATATCCTATCGGATTTCCCATTCAAGATATTGAGGGAAGTGTGCACATGAAGAACATCCCTCCATCTTTTCTTCAAAAATTTCATGGTCTAAGGTCAGAGGATCTGAAAACCTTTCTCTTTGAATTTGAGATTGTTTGTAGATCTTATGGTTACTTATTAAAAACTCAAAAATTGAGATTGTTTCTGGCAACTTTGAAGGATAGAGCTCTTAAATGGTTCATGAGTTTAGGGACTAATTCAATAAGATCATGGAATGATATGCAAAAGATATTTATAGAAAAATATAAAGATCATGATCTTAAATAAGAAATCTTTACAATGAATGAAAGAGAAGATGAGAGCCTTGAGGATCTAATAGAGAGGTTCATGTACAATGTTAAGAGGGGAAAACTACATCATTTAGGATCTGATACACTAAAAACCCTCTTACTTAGAACAATTAGGGATGATTAGATTGATCTCCTTAATCTCATGAGTAGAGGTGATGTATATCAATTATAATTTGAGGAAATTTGTGAAACATGCAAACACATATCAAGAGGAAAAGCAAGAGTAGGTAAATCAACATCAAGATCGGTAATTCAAGTTAAACTTGGAAATTTGTTTGATGATTTTAAAACAGAAATTCTTAGAAATCTAACAAAAAAAGTAGAAATGTTAAGAATGCAAGATGAAGGAAACGAAAATGTTGATATTTGTGTTGCAGAATCACAGGATGTTAAACATTATCCATCATTACTAAGGTTGAAGGAAGTTTTCCAAGAGAACAATAGAGCAAGTCAATTGCCAATGTAGCAATTTTATGTAGCTCCAAGAGGACCATGGCAGCCTATTTAGCCTAATATGACGCAAGAGCATAATTCCAAATTTAAAGGTTATGCATATCCACCTCAAAGTAATTGGAACACACTTTTTCCTTGGAAACATTGGCCATCTCAACCCCGAAACCAATCTTGGCAACAAGGTTGGCAAGGAACTTATGGGAGCCATCCACAATATCCTCAATATTTTCCTCAATATCCTCCACACCCAACTCCATATTATCCATACCATTCACCTCCACCACAACCACAACCCCATCCACATCCGTCTCAAATATACAGTCCCACTCAACTACTTGTACCACAATTTCCAAACCCACACATTGAAGTAGCTCGACCCGCTTACAATGGTCAGGTACAACACTTCTAAACATCTCCTCTTGAGATCAATGGTATTCACCATAGCTCAGGAAGAGTATTTCAAAAAAGGGATTCTCTTATGATCCAGGTCCGGGTGTGACAAAGGACCATTCCAAGACCCTTTACTTTCGTGATGTGTTAAATTGCATTTTTAAAAGAACATAAATGAATACATCTACATGTTGTAAAGAATAGGAACATGACAATCATTAGCACATGAAAACATAAGCCATTGATAATGGAGTTCATCCAGGAGGGACTACGTCTCCAGGCCTCGATGTCAAGATGGTGTAGGAAAATGCATTAAGTGCTGTTGATAGTGATGTTGTACATAAGAGATGATGTCACTATCATACAAGGAAAATGCCCTCATGCAGGAGTGGCTCCAAGAGATGTTCCGCTACAGGAAATCTCAGTCAAAAAAGACTCCTATTAGTATGACATAAAACTCATGCATGGTGATCATCCCGCCAATATGGCATAAAAGGGATCTCAATGCAAACATACATGGCGACAACATGAGTATCCCATCAACATGACGACAAAGGTATCTCAAACAAAACATGACGAATGATTACAACAAGTACATCACGCAGATGATTCCGCATCACATCAAGCAGGAATAATGAAAACGAGTAAGAAACAAGATCCCACATCAAACATCAAACAGGGATCTTTGCAGCGCAATGCCTAGCAAAAGAAGTACATGAACAAACTGCATATACCTCACATCTTGGGGCCATCTGAAGAAGAGGATGTCAAAATACTGAAGCTGTTCGTACCATCGATCTCGTGGCGTTGAATCTCATGGGAATCACTGCTCGCACATGAATGTTGACACCTACACTGCACTTAGAAAAGTGGCCAAAAAATGAAATGATCAAATGGGAACTCTGAATGCACCATCAGATTTGTGGTGTCGAATAGTGCCAAATCGACTGTCAAATTTCTGAATTCTGAGAAAGTTGAAATCTAGGGCTTAAGAAATCTTTTAGATTCCCCTTAGATTCCTTAAAGATTCCCTCCTCCGGATCCTCTGCAAATCGGATTCTTAGTTTAGGAAACTGAATGCGCCATCAGGTTCGTGTTGTTGAGAGGTGTAAGATTGACATAAAGTTTGTCCAATTTGGACACTACAAAAATTTCACCCTCCTAGAAATTTCGCTCCGTCATGGCTCCACCTACAATAATTAAAAAAAATATCGTCTCGTTTTCCATGCCCACTCCTGGTTCCTCCATGCCTAGGCGTACTATTCGAATGAAGGTTTATATTATATTTTGGGGACAGAGTATAAAAAAACACCATTGGTGCATTGGTAAAAATGGTAGTTTGTTGAGGAGGGGTCGGGTGGTCAAACCTTGCCCCTCCCTTTTTTATATACAATATAGTTTTTAATTAACCACATTTGTATTTGTCTGGGGGTCGGGTACGTATTGGGTGGCCTACCCCCATACCCTCCATCATTCCATTGTTTTAAATGGGGCGCAATTGGCATATATTTGAAAGGGGCGTGTTTGTTATGGTTTGACATGGTACATTGGCATTCAAGGTGGGGCCGCCGCGTGGGTAGGGCTGGCACTCCCACCGGCCGTGGGTTCAACTCCCACCAACCCCTTTTAATGCGTATGGTTTATGGTGTGGGGTGGTGGGGGTGGTGGTCCGCCACCTCCTTTATTTATATATTTTTTAAATTTTATATAAGAATGTGATTTTTGAAAATTCTCGTACTTTGACCAAAGGAGTCTTTTTAACAAGGAGAAAATTCCGCCCAAAATCTGGCCAGAGTTGGCCAGATTCTATCTGCCGGAAAAAGTCCAAATTGTGTCTCCATTAACCTACCTAGTTAGCAAAAGTCAACCAAAACATTGACTGCCTCTTTCTTCCTCATCCGGACTCGGATTGATAAACCATTTGCACCACTGTGATCAGGACGACAAGATCTACACTTTGGTCCTAGTTTGAAAGCATTTTGATCACTTTCATTTTCAAGCTTCCATAAGCCGTCTTTGTCCTGTGTGTGTCCCTAGAGTCGCCTGGATCAATCCTCCCCACTCAGGATCTTTTGGGCCTCCAAAAGCATGAAAAATAATCTGCATCTTCTCCATACCTTGTTTGCATCACAAGTGTCCTGAAAGGTCTCGCTTTCTTCTCCTTCACCTTTGTTCTTCGAAGCCTTAAGCGATGAGCTGACACCTACCATCTCTACAACTTGTAGTACATTGTTTTGCAAATTACATGCTTGACTTTGATGACCAAATACTGACCCAAGCATCCCATACTTGCCACGAGTTTATAACACATACTCGGTGGTCAAGTTTACATCAGGATGGACACAATACCCCAGCTACGATAATAAGGCCAACATATCATTGTTGCTTCAACAAGTGATGGAAAACACATCATCACTGCAACACATGATTTACAAACATAAGGCCAAACATTATGGTTTTTCTTTGACAAGTGATGGAAACACAACATCCCTTTCATAGTTTATCATGCAACTCAAAATAAGACCAGACATCATTGTTGCTTAACAAGTGATGGAAAACACATCATCACTTTTACATTTTTAAAATGCAACAAATGATTTACAAAAGTACGACCATGAAACGCTAACATATCTAGAAACCATTTTCCACTTATCAAGGTGAATGGGTTGCTTCCTTATGGCGGTTTGCTTGTCGAACAACTTTTTCACCTGGTTCATGCATCGATACTTTGTCTTTAAGGCGATGCTCTAGATCGAGCCTCTAACAAGTGGCTCTTTGATGGCCACTCCTGTCACAATGACTGCAATAGGTTTTCTTCCTCCAGATCTATGTAACATGTTTCTTTACTTGCTGTTGAGAGGGTCTTTCACGCCTCATCCTTTTGTGTGCTGCCATTATTTTCCAACACTTCGAAAATGTATGGTTATGTAATCCACAAAAGGTACATGTTTTTCGATGCCATTTTTACGCTCATCATTAAACACATGGTTATAATCGAAATGAACATTCGAATGTCAAGATTGGTTATACCTTTCCTTGTCATCTCTGGTGTAACTATGGCGATGAGAGCATGCCTTAGCTCTTTCCTTGCAATGGAAACTGCCATGGGATGATGGGGATGTGTTCCCATAATTCTCTTTCCTCGATGATTTTGACTATGTCTCAAAAGCATATGACACCTTTGAGCATTCTCCCTTCATGTATCCCATTCTCACAAATCGATTTTTATGCACAACCTCCAAAGGCTGAGTTATGCCTTGGCTATTAACACCAAGTTCTTTTTCCTCCTTATGCCTCGTCTTGGTAAGGAGCCTCATGTTTGTCCCTGTAATTGGGATCTCCAAATATCCAACAGAAATAATACTATGTGAAGATGAAATCGAAAGGAAATCAACATCTTTTACCTCCTCTGTCAATTTGGAAAGAACTGATGAGGGCTTCTCATCATCTATTGTTGGTGGTTTGCTAGCTGTCTCGGCGCATTCCCCAAATTCTTTCTTGACATACCCAAGTCTTGCCTGACGGGGCAATTCTTCAACTTTGATGGGGTTGACAATGCCTTGGCCATTAATGCCCAAGCCTTTTCCTTCATACCCCATTTTTTTCAACAGTTTGGAGCCAATTCTTGTGGTATGATTTTCAAAAACAACGAAATCATCATTAGGAAGCATACATGAATTTAGAGAATTACTTTTTACCTCACATGGGTCATGCTGTAGCTTTTCCAAGGCCTCGTCCTTAGCTTGTAGCTATCGTAGCAAACTATGTTTCTCCTCTATCTCTTCATGTAGATGCATCTTCAATTCAATGTTCTCTATTTGAATACTTAGGTTGTTATGCTTTATTTTTTCCAGGGCCTCTTCCGTGGCTCACAACTGAAGCTGCAATCGCTCCTTTTCCTCTGTCTCTTTCTCTAGAGTTTCATACATAATTTCCACCCTTTTGGAAATTTTGAGCATGGTCTCGTACATCGCTTTTTCATCCTCTGTCATTGCACGTTCCATTGTTCACGCTTGCAATTCACATCCATGGAAAGACCGCTCTGATACCACTTGATCTAGCTTTGGGTTTGACAAAGGACCCTTCCAGGACCTTTTACTTTCGTGATGTGTTAAATTGCATTTTTAGAAGAACATAAATGAATACATCTGCATGCTGTAAAGAAGAGGAACATGATAATCATTAGCACATGAAAACATAAGCCATTGATAATGGAGTTCGTCGAGGAGGGACTACATCTCCGGGCCCCGGTGTGAAGATGGTGTAGGCTGCTGCATTAAGTGTTGTCAATAGTGATGATGTACATAAGAGATGATGTCCCTATCATACAAGGAAAATGCCCTCATGCAGGAGTGGCTCCAAGAGATGTTTTGCGATAGGAACTCTTAGTCAAAAAAGACTCCTATCACTATGACACAAAACTCATGCATGGTGATCATCTTGCCAACATGGCACAAAAGGGATCTCAATGCAAACATACCTCGCGACAACATGAGTATCCCATCAACATGAAGACAAAGGGATCTTGAACAAAACATGACGAATCATGCCAACAAGTACATCACACAAATGATTCTGCATCATATCAAGAAGGAATCATGAAAACGAGTAAGAAACAAGATCCCAGATCAAACATCAAACAGGGATCTTTGCAACACAATGCATAGCAAAAGAAGTACATGAACACACTGCATATACCTCACATCCTGGGGCCATCTAAAGAAGAGGATGTCAAACTGCTAAAGTTGTTCATACCATCAATCTCGCAGCGTCGAAACTCATGGGAATGATTGCTCGCACATGAATGTTGATACTTGCACTCCACTTAGAAAAGTGGCCAAAAAATGAAATGAGCAAATGGAAAATTTGAATGCACCATCAGATTTTTGGTGTTGAATAGTGCAAAATCGACCGTCAAATTTCTGAATTCTGTGAAAGGGGAAATCTAGGGCTTAAGGAATCTTTTAGATTCCCCTAGATTCCTTAAAGATTCCCTCCTCTGGGTCCTCTGAAAATCAGCTTCTCAGATCAAAAAACTGACTGCACCATCTAGTTCGTGTCACTGAGAGGTGTAAGATCGACATAAAGTTTGTCCAATTTGGACACTACGAAAATTTCACCATCGTGGAAATTTCGCTCAGTCATGGCTCCACTTGCAATAAATTAAAAAAAATATCGTCTCATTTTCCGTGCTTGCTCTTGGTTCCTCCATGCCTGGGTGCACTGTGCAAATGAATGTTTATATTAAATTTTGAGGGTTAAGTTTACAAAAAACATCGTTGGTGCATTGGTAAAAATAATAGTTTGTTGAGGACGGGTCGGGTGGTCGAACCCCGCCCCTCCCCTTTTTTTATACATTACAGTTTTTAATCGACTGCATTTGTATTTGGATGGGGGTTAGGTCTGCATTGGGTGGCCCACCCCCATACCCTCCATCATTCCATTGTTTTAAATGGGGCGCAGTTGGCATATATTTAAAAGGGGCGCATTTGTTTCGGTTTGACATGGTACATTGGCGTTCAAGGTGGGGTCGCCACGTGGGCGGGGCAAGCCCTTCCATCGGCCGTGGGTTCAACTCCCACCAGCCCCTTTTAATGCACATTGTTTATGGTGTGGGGGTGGTGGGGGTGGCAGCCCACCACCTCCTTTATTTATATATATCTTTTAAATTTTATATAAGAATGTGATTTTTGAAAATTCTTGTACTTTGATTGAAGGAGTCTTTTTAACAAGGCAACAATTTCACCTGGAATCTGGCTGGAGTTGGCCAGATTTCGTCCATCGGAAAAAGTCCAAATTGTGTCTCCATTAACCTGCCTAGTCAGCAAAAGTCAACCAAAACTTTGACTGCCTCTGTCTTCCTCATCCGGGCTCGGATTGATGAACCGTTCACACCACTGCGATCAAGACGACGAGATCTACGTTTTGGTCCTAGTTCAAAAGCATTATGATCATTTTGATTTTCAAGCTTTCATAAAGTCTCTTTGTCCTGTGTCTGTCCCTGGAGCCACCTAGATCATCTTGATATCATTGAAGGACTACATCCAGAAGAAGAAAATTAAGAAGAGAAGATCAAAGAATCATGGGTTGCACTTGATGAAGAGAAAACATCAAAATCAGAGATCGAGAGAGCTCCCTCATGCTTAAAAGAATAATGAGCAAAAACAGGAAGATTTTAAGGTCATTGTAGAAGAAGACATGAAGAATGAACCATATAAGCAAAAGGACCAAGAGCATCACAACTATATTGAAGTATGGTTCCAGATAGTCACTAAGTTGCAGCATCACTCTCTTCCTCAACTATGCTTGATTCTTTCAAATTCAAATCATTTGATCTCTCAAATTCAGGTAAATGTGAGAGCATACATCTCAAGCCTACACATCAGTTTTTCTATTATCTCGATGTGCACATGGCTCCATTGGAAGTATTCTTATACTTGAAAGTGATTTTGTTTTCAAGTAGGGCAGGGTAGAGAAAAAAAAAATTGAAAAACAAGAGAAAAAATAAAAATATCAGGTGAAAACCTCCTTCGAGGCACCTAGGCAAACCTACTAGTTGAAAACCTCATTGAGGCGGCTAATAGGCCTAGAAGAAAAAAGAGAAAAAAAATAAAAGAAATCCTTGCTCCATGCACCTTCTTGATAAATGCATGTACTCTCCAACATCTGCAAGCAACAAGAACAAGTTGGTACCAAAAGGAAAATTGGTCAAGCCTAGTGAAAGGAAGTCAAATTTTGACTTTCTCCTCCTTTGCTCAAATTCTCTAACAAGGCCAAGGCCATGCCAATCCATCACCCTCATCTATTTTCAGCATCCACCCATCATTCTCAAGCTTCTACCATTCAGTTTGCTTGCTGTACTAAAAAACTACAGGATGCTCTGTTTTACTACAAGATACAAAAATACAGAGAGCAGAAATTTGTTTTTGCCATAACCTGAAAACCATGCATCCATTTGCCAAGTTGTTTCAAGGGTAGATGCATATAGATGATGGTAACATTCTCAAGCAATTTCAAGAAATTCTAGTGCATGGTTTCCAAGAAATTGGCCTCTATCACCTTTAGCCATTTTTTGATTTTCTCAATATCTGTGCATCCATTTAAAAAGATGTTTCATGGGGAGATGCATATGTATGATGGTAACATTCCCAAGCAATTTCAACAAATTCCAGTGCACAGTTTCCAAGAAATCGACCTCCATCACCTTCAACCATTTTTAGTTTTTCTCAAGATCCATGCATCCATTGACCAAAATTGTTCTATGGGGAGGTGCATAATGATGATGGCAACATGCTCAAAAAGTTTCAGCTCAATCCAGTCTACCGTTTGGGAGATATGGACAAAACAAGGCAGTGTCCTATAAACCTATAGGATATAGAAAAACACCTACAGGATTGGCAGTGAGCAGTTTTAAAGGAGATCCAGAGGTAAAAGAAGCTCCTCCAGAGCTTAGCAACAACATCAGGATTATCAACATCACCATCCAACACCTGCAAATCAACATCAACTCAGCGACATCATGCATGTCTCTCCAACAACCATCAGGTAGGTACAGGTATGCAATATTCTTGACCTCTTCTCTTGAGCATATTATAGTTAGGAATTTGTTGTAAATGCATGAGAGATGAGGTTTTATAAGCTAAGGATTAGTCAACATTCTTTAGCCTTCTTCAACTAGTTAATTTCAACTCACTTCTTCACTCATGCAATGTTGAAAAGTCAAATTATGAAGGGTGATCATTTCAAGGAATGAGGACAACAGTTAAAAGAATAAATTTTTGCAAAGGTCAAGGTCACCACAACACTCCAAGCCATCCATCCACTTCATATTCACTATCTATTCATCATTCATCCATCCCATTTCATTCTTGAAAACAAAAAAACAAAGAGAGCATCCTCTCCATTTTCATGAAATTCCCATTTGCTGGTCAACAAGAAGGACGGTCAAAGAGCAAACGAGGATCACAAAGAGACCCTTGTCACTCACATTTTTATTTTACCGCTCATTACCATTTATTCCTCCACCATTTATGTCATTTTTTCCACTCCTTACTTTAGTTTACGAAGGGACTGTGTTTTCTACAGGAATATCTTGTAGGAATTACAATGAACTAGAAATCCTACAGGAGACAGTCCTAAGGCAAATGAATGGTGGAACAAGGTAGTAGAAAGTTGATAAGGGTGTGGAAGGCCTTACCAAACTAAAAAAACAATCAAGAACCATTTTGAATAAGGGGAAGAAGGCAAACTAATGGTCTCAAGAAACAAGGACTTTTCTTTGCACAAATATGTTTTTTGGCTTGTCCTTGCAGAGCTTATAGCCAAGATTCTTAATGCACAAGAGAGAGGCTATCAGGGCCATGGATGAGGCACAATGAGGTCAATAAGTTGCTCAGAGGATGAGCAACACTTTCAGCAGGGGGGTATGATGGGCCTCTAAATTAAACATAAATTAAGGCCCATGCCTCTAATTTAAGACATAAATTAAGGCCTATGACCATCCTTCAGCACTTTAAACCTCTCATTTTGCATTAGATAATCTATTTTTAACTTTAATATATTCATTAGGAAGGTTTATGAATAATTGAATATTTGTGCCTAATATTATTTATTTTTTGTGGAATATTATGAGAATATTGGGCAGATTATGAATAGTTGGAGGAGGAGATAATTTAGGGAATTTTTCCCTACTACTGGAGGATCAACAATAAATAATAAGTCAACAAGATATTAAGAAATTATGGCACAAATTGTGGAACTCCAATGATCGAGAAAATCTAGGAATGTGTTCCACTAATCAAGGGAGCAGATCCACCAATCAAGGGAGCAGATCCACTAATCAAGGGATTTCGGTGGGAAAAGCTTTATCCATCCATTCGGAATGATTCTTAATCATTTTGTATAAGTACTGAGTTGAATTTGACTCTAGGGAATGATTGAGAAAATCTAGGAATGTGTTCCTTGCCATTTAATGCAAATTCCTAGTATTGGGTACTAGATCCACTAATCAAGGGATATTGGTGGGGAAAGCTTCCTCCATTCATGGGGAATGATTACTAATCATTTTTTATAAGTACCAAGTCGAATTTTCCTCTAGGGATAGATTTTCATTAGTGTTATTGTGGAGAGAGCTTGTATTTTTGCAGCTCCATTGTATTCTCTTACAGGAAAGTAATTCTATTGATGAAAATAATGAAGATTGGTGTCATGTTCAGCTTCTAAATATTGTTTTTCTCCATAGTTCTCTGAGTTTCCTTGGGCTTGGCCATCCCAGGAACCTTAGAGCCCTTTTGTATCATTCTCTTTCCTTCTTTTCATTGCTTATTCACATGCATCTCTAGTTTTTATTCCTTTCTATTTCTGCATTTGGTATTAATGATTTCTTGTTATAGGATTGAGTTAAATGGTTGATGTAAGTTATTTTTCAGGATCACTAGCATTATTTCATGCTTGGAAAACCTTTGGAAGTTCATAATAATCATTGAGTTTCTTGGATTAGTCTTCTTGTTCCCAAATCTAGATTGTTGGACCTCCCTTTTAGAAAAGAACAGTAAATTTATGCTATTTCTTAGAGCATGCTAACGAGATTCAATCCAATTGCTTCTACTTGAATTAGATCACAAAAACATTCCAGTTCATAACAAAAATTACCCCATTGCATTTACACTTGATTTGGTTAGGCATTTTTTAGATTTACTAGCTCACTAGTTCTTAAATTTCTAGATTTTCGACTAGTAATGTTTTTTTTTTTTCATTGGTTAACATAGGACTTTTTGAGTGATTCCAATTTGAATAGGGACCTAAGATATCCTAGTTAATAAAAGAATTTGTCCCATCCAATTTGGATTTGGTTTTCTTGGTCATTAAACCCTCACAAATTTTCATCATTTCATAAAGAAACTTCTCCAAGCTTTTTGAGCAAATCCATCCATCTCCCAACTTTGGTTTTGAGTTCTGAGTGATCATAGGAATTTTCACACTCCATTCCACCCATCACACACCTTTACTAGGCCTCTCATCCCCTCCAACACCTCAATTTTTTCTCTCGGCTGTATCCTGTAGGTTCACTGTAATTCCTACAGGATCATCCTGTAGGTTTCTAGTACATCCTGTAGGTTTTCCTGAAATGGTCTGTTTTGAGGCTGAATTGAGAGAAAACCTCTAGGAAGTCACTAAAAGCCTCACAAGGGTCTCCCACACCATCCAACCATTTCCTAACCCTTCCATCCAACCTCCAACATCCTTAATTTACCTGGCATATCACCAAAGGAAATTAGTTTACATACTTGATTTTGCATGAAAAGACAAAAACATATTTATTTCAGTCCCTTTACTTTCACATTAGTGATTTTTGATGATTCTTACTTCCATGGTTAGATAGTAGCATTTGGTTCATGATAATTTATCATTATTGCAAAGCATAGTTTCTTGGCAGTTAATTAGGAAATGGTGTGATTTAGCATTGAATTTCTGTCTCTTTCCTTGTACTTTCTTTCTTGCAATAGGTTAAGGTTCCATTTCAAACATTTCATTTTCTTAAATTAGTTTAGGATTTGATTTCACTACATGCACTCCATTACATAATGACAACAAAGGAAGGACACATTGCATGCCGGACATATAGTGTCGACACCTCTTAAGTTTTTACGAACCCCGGGTTGATAATTAAAGTCGGTAGCCTTGGGACTTGCAACATTCTTGTTGCAATACCGAGGCTCATCAATATTTTTTATCTTGTGCCAATGCTTCATCATTTCTTGCATCTTGCTTCACTCTCAGCTCCATTGAGTCTGACATGGTATCCTAAAGATATGCCATAGTTCACTTTTTTTTTGGATTGTTTGGTCAAAAATCGTGATCTTTTTTCCACAGTTGTTCAACAACCACATCTTCATCCTCGCTTGTATTCCCAATGACTGACTCAATATTTTCCTCTTTATCATCACCCCCACTCTCATCACATGAATCCTCATTGACACTAAACATATCAATTGTCTTAAAATCATGTTACGTCTCTATGCCTTTATCAGGTTCAGTTGATATTTTTTGGGATGCAGTATGCTCTTCATTTGGCTGAAATATGAAATTGTCAAGTACAAAAAATTTGAAAAGATCCATTGAAATGCAATTGGTATTCTCAGTGAAACATGAAGCAAGCTAAATCATAAAAGAATCACCTTTTTAGAACCCCCAAAAAATTGATCTTCATCTTCTATCTAATCACTAACATCCTTCACACCTTCACCTTCACCCATACCCATTCCACTTGCATCTTCAAGCCTAAGATTATTTCCCTTTTCCTCAAGCTCTTCTTTAGCTACAAAGAATCCATGTACATAGAATGTTGCAAATATGTTTGGAATAATAAAATCCATTTTTTCTACCTCCATCAATAGAAGTAACAGAGACTTCATATATGAAATTTAGGGAACATATAAAAATTAGTATGAACTAAATATGATTCACTTAAGAATAACAAGTCATAATGAAAACACCTAGCTAATACAATAAATCAAGTGTATAGAGCCAATAACAAGACACACAAACAAAACTTACTATCTTATGCATATCCAGATAATCAGACAAGACTCTATTTCTAGCATTTAAGACTATATCCACAAATATATGAAGACATCCAAGCATATTTCTTGCAAAGAGACAAGGCTCACTATTTTTTTGAGCTCAATAGTTGAGGAGATTAACCTAATAGAAAAAACCCTTAAAAATAAGCAAGTCATAAAATATAAACTAAATGGACTAGATATAAAAGGACAAAACACTAAAACACATTAATAACAAAAAGTAGATATATCATCATATTGGAATGAGGAGGAATATCGTACATCAACAAATCTGGTTTTCATAAGTACATCATATAAATCATCTAAGCGAAATCTTGTCATTTTTTCATCAAATATGGATTCCCATGTCTGTAAGGTTCCTCCATAATGCATGGTGTGCTCATCCAAATAATGTGATGGCACAAGACAATGTCATGCTTTATTAGTGAATTTTAGAATCTCTGAAATAGTTTTGTTAGGACGTTCCATAAATGAGGTAGTGATTTCTTCGACACTGCATAAGACACCTTGTGTATTCCTCTGTGAGATGAATTAATTAGACATTTGAACTAGCTAAAAAAATAATTTCCCATGTCAAGCAATACCACTGCTAGAAGGCTTTATATACAAAGAAAAAGACAAAGAAGCACACCATTGCACAATAACATTCCACTGAAACATTTAAAAACATTGTAGGATGACTAGTAGAACTTACAAATCAGATCAAAGAGTTTCAATATTCAACATGCATATTATAATATTTGTTTTATTAACTTCTAATGAAATTTGAAAAGAATAATAAATTCGTATAATATTGTACACTTTTGATGGAATGTAGTTGCCTGCTTGATCTGAGGGAAGGAAAAATATTAAACATTTAACAATATTTCCACACAAATAGTATGAATCTTCATACACGCCAATATAGGGAAATCTCGTCAATAAGCAGATCTTGGTTCATGTAGACATGATAAACCATGTATGAAGAAAGGGCAAAGTAGTGAGAAGTGTGACAATAAGCTTACTTCACGCCGACTTGCAGGAGGATGAATTTTACCCCTCTTTGAATCTTAAAAGTCAGATTGAAAGGAAATATCCACGAGACATACCTTAGATCTATTAGCCAAAATAAGTATACTTCATATTTGCTTTTGTGTGTTTTCAAAAGAAACGCAGGAGGCTTCCCATATTGACGCAAAATAAATATTAAAAACCATAACAATTATCAACAAAACAAGAGATTAATTGAATTATTATAACTACCAATAAAAAAAGAAAATCAAATATGATTTTCATACCAGACTTTCATACGAGGATCAAAATATTAGAAACTGGAAGATGGCATGCTATTGAGATGAGTATTTTGACTGGAAACCTTTGGTTCCTAGTTCCAACCATTGTCCTAATTATTAATCCCTAGTTGGACAAACCTATATGTGATTTTATTGTTGTTATGTCATAGAAAGGGACTTAATTATATTTTTAATATGTTTTCTAATCCCATCCATCCAAGAGTAACTACATTCTACAAATGAAATAGACAAAAATGACTAGAAGTTATACAACATAATGGAGATCATGACATTTTCAAATTTCAATTCCAAACCACATGGGACCACTAAGATTGAAAATATGAAACATAAATCAAAATAAAAGTACATTTCTAATTGTCATAGGAGCATGTGATCCTCTAAATGGAATATTTGACATCTCCTCTTATACACCATTGCCCATACCAAATTGCTCATTTTCTACCTTGAAATAAGGGAAAATGTCTTGCTAAGCACAAAAATATCACTTGTTAAAAATCACTTGAAAAAGGAGGTATGGTATCTAACTCAAGGTGGCCATTACACTTTCTTATCCAGTGCACTCTTCAACTAATTCCGAAACATATGCTTGCATTTCCTTTTTCACCAAAAATATTTGATACACCACTTCCTCCATTTGTTTTGAAATGATAAATGTGCATAATTCTTTGTGGAAGTCAATAGTGATAAACTCACCTCCAAGAAGATACTTATCTAAAGAAGCCTACCAAGAACATATGTCTATTAGTAAAAAGTTCAAACCAATAATAAATTTAAATTTAAAACCTTAAATAAAATTACAATGTCCCAAAACCACTTTTTCATACCTTAGAATTGTTCAATGAAGGAATAAATTTATCAACAAAGGTTTGTAATTTGTTCACCTTCCCACCGAGACTTGTAAAAGGAAAATTATGTATTCTTCCTACCATTTTCAAGAGAAGAAAAATTTTCATAGATACAGTGCATACACAGCCAACAAGGTGTTGCAAAGGCAAAAGAAAATAGTTATAGTTATTGTATTCAATAACAAGTTATTCTTAGTAATGCCCCAAATAGCTAACCAAAAGATGGCCATTTGCAAAACATCTAACTTCTACTACCACATCCACCTATAGATAACATGCTTTTGGGATGGAAGTCCCATGCTCTTTGTTGCTCCATCATTTACTATGTAAAATAGTTAAGCAATATGTAAAATATTAGTATATGACTACAAGATAACCTTGAAATAGTCAAACATTGTGGATAAAATAAATCTTCAATTCATGGAAGGAAATAGAAAGTAACCAAAACTGTACATAATACACTTTCTGATATAATAATCGTTATTGAAAAACATAAATTAAATTGAAATATAAGAAAATACACCAATACCAGTGGTGAAGAGAGATATTCTCTTGAGATGGCCAATAAGAGACTTCTTGTAACTATTTCAGAAGTAAGCCATGATTTGATTATAGCCATGATTTCCTTATAGGATTCTATCAGTTCTTTTAATAAGCCCCTGATTTGTCCTAGATGCAACTCCAGAGAGGTCTACATATAGCTCAACAAACCCTTCAAATTTAATAGAAATGATAAATCTTACAAAAGGTGAGGATAACGCTACAAACAATCTGCCCTGGAGGTCTTTTGAATAGATATAGATTGCTTTCATAAGAGCCTAGAAAATAGGCTTAAATTAGCATCAGATTAGTCTATAAACCATAGAGATAACACAATAATTTCCTCCAAATTCACTTAGAAGTATCCCAATTTTTGTACACAAAGATTCCATTGAAAAAACTTAGGTCAAATACTACCGAGGTCTTCCAAGAAGAGGACCCAAATAGGTCCGAGAACAAGCCTGAAAGTAATACAAAGATGCCTCAGATAGGGGGGTGTGGGGGTGGCGGGGGGGTCTCAGAAAGGTCAGGAAGAGCCTCAAGAAAGGGTTGGTTTGTGCCTTAAATGAGCCAAAAGGAAATGAAAGTTAGATACAAATTAACCTCATAAAATAAATAATTTTATAATGACCCAAGACCCTTCCAAATTGATTCAGAAGTGCCTTGTAACAAGGGTCTGAACCACATGATATTCAAAGTGTGATATTCAAATTAATTCATAAGTTCCCTTTCAAATTTCATATGTAATTCATATCATTTACTGCAAGAATTCAAGCTTTCTAAAATCTTACTAGCCATCTCGGAGATTTTGTGATAATGGAGAGACCAATAAGAAATAGAACATTGGGAACTAGCTCTGCATCACATCCTAGGAGTTGTTGGTTTTAATATTTTGAGAAAAAGACAATAAGTTTGTAAACCCTTCTTACTAATCACATACCTATAACTTCCAGAAGCCTTCATGAAATGAACCGAAATAAATATGCCAACATTATGCCATTAGTAATTGAAATTTGTTCCACAGAAAAAAACTTTGGTCAGTTACATTTAAGGTTTCTAGGGATTTAGAAGTCACTTACATCCATGCAAATAAGGCTCGTTAGAAAACTAACATGAATCTATATTCCCAAGGTAAAAAACATAATAATTTAAGAATAGAAAACTCACATGATTTACAATACCAAGAGCTCCCCGCAAGTGGTTTGGAGCTCTCTCTCTCTCTCTCTCTCTCTCTCTCTCTCTCTCTCTCTCTCTGTATATATATATATATATTCTTTCTCTCTCTCTCTGTATATATATATATATATATTGGTATCTTGATTTACCACAACACATGAATAACATCAGAGGCTCGACAACATTATTGCAGTAGCTACCTTATCAATGGTTTTTGAGAAGGAAGGGCACGTGTTTTGGGAAGTTTTAGTGTCTACGGATAAACACTTAAACCCCTAGACTAGTAGCTAAGTCTAGAACAATAGTGCAAATCATTCTCTACTTTTTCTATGACCAATATACTAAATAATAGGTAAAGAAGCCTACCTGTAGCTTTCGCTTAGTCCTTATCTCCCTTGACCAATTATGTCACTCCTTTCCATACTTAATCCACTTGAAGAGTACCTACACATAGACAGAAGACAAAAACTAATAAAAGCATATGATAATGATCTATTGATTAAACATAGTATGGAATCAAGTACATAATACACATATGAAAGAATCAATGAATAACATGAGCGTATGGAAAAAGCTTTGAACACTTTATTAGTAAAAGGAAGAGTTACAACCCAATTTGCTTGATTCAGCATCACTCCTCTAATTCAATCACATCCTATCCTCATAAAAAGCAAGACATTTTGACATCATTATAATACTTGAAAATCAACTCAAGTCTCATACTAATAGCATCTCCCTATAATTCAATGATTTCCAGCCCCTGATCACTTAGATAAGTGGTCTTTTTATAAGTGAATGAAGGAAGCTATGCCATAAATGGTGATAATGAATGCCCTTCCAAACTTAGGATTTAGTTCCATGGAGGAAGGGATAAAGGGATTGATGGTCCTTAACTCCCTACCTCATCCAAATTGGAGCTCAAAGGAGTAGATAAACTTGGGAAACTTCTAGATGCATCCAATGGATAAGAATATTCCCAAACCCCAATGCAATTTCGCCCAAATTTGCCGAACACAGGCCAAAGAGGGCTCAAGTGTGCTGCATAGCACCCTATCAGTGTATGGACTACATTGCAACGCACCCTAATGAAGGCTTGCCTGCGCTGATCTTCTTAGAGGCAATTTTTGGATGATTTCAGTCATGAAACTTCTTGGGAAGCTAGGTATTGTGATGGTTGACTTCTTTAGGGCATGTAACAATTGAATTAGGGTTTGATGGGTCCTAATAGTATTGATCTGTAAGTTGGGGTTGATGTGTCCAAATGGATCTGTAACAGTTTCCCCGTAAAGCATGAAGTTGTAAATATGTATGTCGGGTGAAATGCTTTATCATGTGGAGAGAAGGTTTTGAAGCGGAAGGTGACCTGCATCAATTACAATACATATATCATCATAATTTGATTTTTTCTCATGAACTTGCTAAGGGAAGACATACCCATGCTCAGCTTATAAACTTTCATTACATGTAAAAATATAGTCATCTACAGATATAGAACCATGAATGGATGACCATGAATGTAAGGCCATTATACATTTGATTTAGTACTCCTGAAAATATCATAGCCTGGATGGATGAAACTAGATTCGGGGTCTTCAATCTCGTTCAATCTTTCGCTTAAGTACAAGTCTAACCATGTGAATAGATGATCTAAAGTCGAACAGGGGAAGACATCATCTGATTACCAGCCAATGATGTAAGCCATTAACAAACGCGAGAGGAATCACCGATAATGATAATGACCCTCAAGGTACTACAGTACATTTAACATGGCGTGAATAAATGATTTGATGTCGAACACCATACAAATCCTTTCGGTCAAAGGCCAGTGATGTCAACCTATCGCCGAAAGCAAGAAACCTACCATTGATGTATGCAAGCCTCAAGGTACTGAAGGGGTGTTTCTAAGTCAACTTCTTGGATGATGTGCTGATGTCGACAAGAAGCGACTTGTCGCAGGAGGGCCTTGATGTATCCCACATCAATGACATGAAACGAGGTAAATGATTGTGGAGATGAAAAATTGGCTGACGACAAAAGGTTTAGGAATGGCGGTCATGAAAATGAAGGTTTACGGTATTGCAAAGGATGAAGTTTGAACTGAATGACTTCTCTTGAACATGTTGGTGACACTAAGATGAATTGGTAGCATTGACCCAAAACAAAGTAATGGATGGTATGATAGACCAACGGTGTGATATCCATCAAGCTGAATGACCCAACCCACATAGTCACGGCGATGAGGTGAAAGTGTCATGTTCAAGAGCAACTTGCTACCATAAAGTGTTTTCCCCTTTTTCTAATTTTTCCCAGTCATTGCTGACTAGTACCTCTTTATTTTTAATCAAGCTTGAGGAGGATACCATATGCTTGTTGTGTAATTTCACCCTTTGGGTGAATCCATCGCTATTTGATGTTTTAATGAGTCTAGCGATGGTGAAATTCGGTCTTGTCTAGATGGACAAGTTTGTCGCTATTTAATATTTTTAACGAGTTTAACGACAAAGATAACTTGGTCCTTTTCATGTTTAGAGAGTTTGAAAAGGGACGAAAAGGAAACTCCAAAAATTATTTTTTGTAGATTAATCTCTCAAGTCCAAAAAAGCGTAAAATAATACAATAGAGATATCATTTCCAATCCTTTAATGAGATGGAAAGGACAAGCACTCAATAATCTTTTCATGTTTAGAGAGTCTAAAAAGAGCTTAAAGAGGACTCCAAGGGGGTTCCTTTTTCATTTTTAACAAAGCTCGAGAAAGAGATAAAAAATTTCTTTGTGGTCAAATATGTTCAATTTAAATTTGAGCACGTTAAATTATGTGTTTCAATTGTTAAGCCTGCTCAAAACACCCTCAAAATAGATTAAAAATACCTGTTTCATGGATAAAATGAATAAAAACTAATGTTTACTCGATTAATGTGCAAGAAATAAACATAAAAACAAGTTTTACCATTCATTTTTAACATTTCACATTTACCCTTTGATTTTGGTGCTTTGGAGTAGTTTTTACCTCGAAGTTCACCGGCTGATTGCGGAGGATTAAGTGGACCATTCCTCATGCCGTCTAGATGAGGTAGGAGCTATGTCTGTTCTCTTTTATCTCATTCCAATCATTTTCAGTTTCAAGCAAAAAAAATGAGTTTTTGAGGCCCCTAGGGTTTCAATTTTGAACTCTGGGATCAGCAGACCCTTTCAACATTGAAAGGTGCATTGCATTGCACACACATAGAAGGCTGCATGCATTGCAGCGCACTATCTCTAAGGCAGGGGTGTGCTGGGTGCAAAACCCAAATTCACAAAGCTATTTTCTCCCAAATTTTGCTCTGTTTTTTGCAAGAAATGGATCCTAATTTGTCTAATGGTTGTATTGAAAACATTCATCGGATCAAAATGGTGATTATATGGAGAGAACAAGAACACAAAGAACAAGATATGATTGCCCTAAATAATCAGGGTACGGTTGAGGCCCTAAGGAATTGCAGAAGACAAGCCAAGACAAGAGGACACAAGATGTGGTGCTAGCCAGGGACAAACCCCAATGTGGGGAAACCTTGATCAATTCTTCTTATATGTTCTTAAATAGTTCAACAGAGAGACAAAGAGAGAGAGATAGTACATTTACAACAGAGGTCAACACTTTGACTTATCTAGATAAGAGCATAGATCATCTCTAAGAAGATGATACATGAGATCAGTGGAAGACATGCTGCTTCAACTAATTCTCCAAGGTGAATCCTTCACCTATCGTTGTGCTCGTCATCACGCTGCACCTCACCACACTGCACCATGTTGCACCCATCATCACTATGTTGCATCTCATCACGCTTCATTAATCATGACTCTACCCATCACTGTACTGCATTATGTGCCATTGCTGCACCATGTTGCCATCCTGACCTATGTGTTGGCTGCACCTTGCTTGCTTGTTGTCCCTAGCATGCTTTTTGTCCTTAGCATGCTTGTTGTTGCATGCTAGTTGTCCCTTGCATGCTAGTTGTAACATTGCATTCTTGGTTTATTTGCTGTTAAGTACCATACAACAATGTTAGTTAGTTGTCCCTTGCATGCTGCTCTCCTTCGGAGACAGATGCTCCAGCTATTTCGACAATTCCCAGCAGTTCTAGCAGTTCTGACTATTCCTGGCAGTTCTGGCAGTTCCAGTTGTTCCCAGTAGTTCCTGTAGACCCGACAGTTCTGGATTTTTTGGCAGTTCTAGCTTTTCTGGCAGTTCCAACTTTTCCAACTTTTTCGGATTTTCTGGCTTTTCCAGCATTTCTGGCAGTTCTGGATTTTCCGGCTTTTTTGGCAGTTCCATCTTTTTCGGTAATTCAGGCATTTTCGGCCTTTTCAGCATTTCCGACTTTTCCGACAGTTCCGGCTTTTCTGGTAGTTTCAGCTTTTCTAGCAGTTCCGGATTTCTGCCTTCTGGATCAAGGCAACATTATTCCTTAGGATATCTCATCCTACTAAAACCCAAAGACAAGTAGAGAGGAAGAGATCCCAAGTGTGCTGAAATGACTTTAAGGCCACCTCTATTTATGCTAAAACATTGAGCACATGTGGGGTTTATTTGGTTGTTGGCCGTCCTTGACGAATTTTCTTATAATGCAAATAAATTCATAACTCCATGAATACTTATTAGAATCGGATGATATTTAGATCAATCCTACACCTCTCGATGAGAGGGATCTAAGAAAAATATCAGCTTCCATAAATAAGATGACCCACATGGAGTTTGGCCCTACTTTCCAATTTTAACACTCCCTCTCAACTAGGTAGAACTCCATCCATTGATCCATATGTCCGACTGTACTATCTCTGCCATCAGTGCCTTGCACTGCTATGCTTTGCTCTGATCTACTGAGCTCTACTCTACTGAGCTCTGCTCTGCTGAACCATGATGTAGAATAATTGATTGAGAATGTCTCATACCATTCTCTACTGACCCGAAGTCAGTTTCATCTGAAGAGAGTGTGTCACATCACTCTTACTGACCCGAAGTTAGTTTTATTGATCCCAGATCAATATCACAAGAGAGTGTCTCAAACCACTCATACTGATCCTAGATCAATTTCGTTGATCCCAGATCAATGTCACAAGAGAGTGTCTCAAACCACTCATATTGATCCCAGATCAGTTTCATTGATCCCATATCAATGTCACAAGAGAGCGTCTCAAACCACTCATATTGATCCCAGATCAATTTAATTGATGCCAAATCAATGTCACAAGAGAGTCTCTCAAACCACTCATACTGATCCCAGATTAGTTTCATTGATCCCAGATCAATGTCACAAGAGAGTGTCTCAAGCCACTCGTACTGATCCCATATCAGTTTCATTGATCCCAGATCAATGTCACAAGAGAGTGTCTCAAACCACTCATACTGATCCCATATTAGTTTCATTGATCCCAGATCAATGGAGGTCATCCTAGCATAGGGAGTACGACAGATACAATGATGTGTCCATCGATAGTACTACTATGGTCCCTATCCTCATTTCCCTGCTCATTGATTAGATGAGAGGTACTTCCCATGAGTCCTAGACTGCATGGGTAGGATGCCTCGACAAGAGAACTAATCATCCTATCCACAGGAGAACAAATCATCCTGTCAGTGGATGCCATAGAGAACTAATCATCTTGTTCCACAGTCGCCATGGAGAACAAATCATCCGGGCCCACAGGAGAACTAATCATCCTGTTCCATAGTCGCCACAGAGAAAAAATCATCCTGGCCCACAGGAGAACTAATCATCTTGTTCCATAGTTTCTATGGGAGAACTAATCATCCTGACCCACAGGAGAACTAATCATCCTGTTCCACAGTTGCTGCGGGAGAACTAATCATCCTGGCCCACAGAAGAACTAATCATCATGTTCATAGCGCACCACCAGGGGAAGGTGAGTTGCCCTGTGGTCGTATGTTGCTCCAGTAAGTACCCCAAGCCTCGCAGAGCTCCCAGAGATCAATGCATGCAACATGCAGGACCCTTATAAGAAGGTCTCCCAATGACTCCAAGTCATTCGGGAAAGTCACAGATTTGACCTTTCCCCGGGGCTTTGACAAAATGTCTGCGACCTGTACATTAGTCTCAATGTGATGGATCCTCCTTGCTCATCGACCTACCATATCACAGATAAGGCAGTATCTGAGGTCTATCTATTGGAGCAATCATTGAATATGGGATTCCTCAATAATCGAATCCCCCCTTTGGTTGTCACAGAGAATCACAGTGGTATTCATCATGTGTACAAATAAATCACTTAAGAGCTTCTGCAACCATGCAACTTCACACGAGATCATACTCGTAGCTATGTATTCAGTCTCGGTGATGCTTATAGCAACTGACTTCTACTTCCTGCTCATCCATGACATCGAAGCAGAATCCAAAGAGAACCAGCACTGAGAAGTGCTCTAGTGATCCTCCACACTGCCTACCCAATCAACATTCGAATAATCATGCAATTTCATATTTCTGGTAGTGTATCTCAATCCATGAGAGATTGAGCCCCAAAGATATCTCAGAAGATTCTTGGCACACATCCAGTGAGGCTCAACCAAATATGAGCTCACCATGCTAACTGCAAAACATATGTTCGGACGAAAGTTCACCAAGAACATCAACGCTAATGAGTTTATGAAACTCAAAGGCATTTCCCAAATCTAGTCCAACATCACTACCATATAACTTCTAAAAGTTAAGATCCTCGAGGTAGTCACAGGCTTGCAGTTTATCATTCCAAATCCGGAATCCAACTCCCTCTTACTTCTGCAAATGAGAGGGTCTGCACTTGTCAAAAATAGGTCGTCCTCATAAGGTGTTGGTATGAGAGGCCTATCATCCACAACCTTTGGGTAATGGTTTGGATCGGTTTCACTCCTAGTGAATCTTAGCTTCATCAGACAACTATCAATCTTATCATACTACGCCCGGGGTGTTTTGCTTCAACCCATAGAGGGCTTTCTTCTACCTACATATATGAGATTCCCGATCATGAATCTCAAACTCCACGGGTTGTTCCAAACCTGTGGACCTGCTGCATGAGGGGAATGGTCCCCTTATAAGATTTTCCTTCGGTACATCTCAGACATGTATCTTCATGCTCTACTTGAATTCAGACATCCCTATCACCATTTGACTCACATCATGTAGGGCTCCATAGGTTGACCTCCAGTGTTATAGATGTGATATGTCAATTGACATGATCCCCAATGCACCATCCTGCAACTTGATACAAATTGCCAACCCTGAACCCATGAGAAAAATCATCTTTGAAAATTATATTTTTTAACACGTACCTTTCCATCGATGAATGCCACCCTGAAACCTTTGACTTCCATTTCCAAGATGGACACCAGGTTCTTCTTGTGTTCAGGTACATAAAAGAGATTTTGTAAATGAATCGAGTTTCCCTTATTCAATTGAGAGCTAACATTCCCTACACCCTTTCCGGGATAAGTGGCATCAGCTCCAAGTATAATCCCATGATTGTTTGCATCTATACCAAACTAGAGAGTGCACCCATCTATCCGATGAAGTGCCTTGATGCACTACAATCTATAAGCCAGATTCCCAAAGAATCTGAAGGAGAGGGCCAATACAAGATAACGCTTCTTTATCTTATCAGAAACAACATTTGATTCTTCATACCTGGGGTTCCTTGCTTTCTATGAAGAGTCGGCCATTTGCTTGATGACCTGCATTACCTGTCATTCCTTTGATCATTGAAGATGTCCCTGGAATGATTTTTATCATCATCAAGTGATGTGTCCCTGCCATTCAGACACTCCTTCGCATAATGGTCAAACTAGTTATCTGCCTTTCCTTCCACCCTGAGATCCAGTCTTCCAATGAAGTGATCTTTAGGTAGGTCATATTCCGCTGTGCCATTCTAATAATATTCTCTGCTTCGACTTCACCCTTGGTGAATTTGAAGAGGGATGAGGAATCCACTGATCCTTTTGTCCTTTCCCAACTGTCTTCGGTGATTGCTCTTTCACTCTTGCTTGGGCATTATCTTCACCTCACCTCTGATACCATGCTAATTTTAGGTATGTTCTATGCTTAGAGAAATTTATTTCAATTTTCACATTTAGCTCCATATCTTTTCCAGATTAGAAATCACATTAGCATTAAAGTAAATTGCAAATAGAACATAAACATAAATTGCAGAAGACAAGCCAAGATAAGAGGACACAAGATGTGGCTCTAGCCAGGGACAAACCCTAATGTGGGGAAACCCTTGATCAATTCTTCTTATATGTTCTTCAATATTTCAGCAGAGAGAGAGAGAGAGAGAGAGAGAGAGAGAGAGAGAGAGAGAGAGAGTAGGTTTACAACAGAATTCAACACTTTGACTTATCTAGATAAGAGCATAGATCATCTCTAAGAAGATGATACATGAGATCAGTGGAAGACATGCTGCTTCAACTAATTTTCCAAGATGAATCCTTCACGTATCGTTGTGCTGCATTTCGTCATCATGCTGCACCTCACTGCGCTGCACCATGTTGCACCCATCATCACTATGCTGCATCTCATCACGGTTCATTAATCATGATTGTACCCATCATTGTACTACATTATGTGCCATTGTTGCACCATGTTGCCATCCTGACCTATGTGTTGGTTTCACCTTGCTTGCTTCTTGTCCCTAGCATGCTTGTTGTCCTTAGCATGCTTGTTGTTGCATGCTAGTTGTCCCTTGAATGCTAGCTGTAACATTGCATGCTTGGTGTATTTGTTGCTAAGTACCATACAACTGTCCCAATGTTAGTTAGTTGTCCCTTTCATGCTGCTCTCCTTCGGAGATAGATGCTTTCACTGTTTCGGCAGTTCCTAGCAGTTCTGGTAGTTCCGACTGTTCCCAGTAGTTTTGATTGTTCCTAGCAATTCCAGTAGTCCCGATAATTCTGTATTTTTTGGCAGTTCTGGCATTTCTGGCTTTTCTGGATTCTCTGGCAATTCCAGATTTTTCGGCATTTCCGACTTTTCTGGATTTTTCGACAGTTCTGACTTTTCTGGCTTTTTCGGGAATTCCGTCTTTTCCTGTAGTTTCGGCTTTTCCGGCAGTTCCAAAATTTTCGGCTTTTTTTGGCAATTCCAGCTTTTTTCTGTCATTTCTGGCTTTTCCGGCATTTTCAGCTTTTCCGGAAGTTCCGACTTTTCCGGCTTTTCTGGCTTTTTCGGCAGTTTCGGCTTTTCCGACAGTTCCTGCTTTCCGCCCTCTAGATCAAGGCAACGTTATTCCTTAAGATCTCTCCTCCTACTAAAACCCAAAGACAAGTAGAGAGAGGAAGAGATCCCAAGTGTGTTGAAATAACTTGAAGGCCACCTCTATTTATACTAAAACGTTGAGCACATGTGGGGTTTATTTGGTTAATGGCTGACCTTGACGAATTGTCTTATAACGCAAATAAATTCATAACTCCATGAATACTTATTGGAATCAGATGATATTTAGATCAATCCTACACCTCTCGATGAGAGGGATCCAAGAAAAATATAAGCTACCATAAATAAGACTACCCACATGGAGTTTGGCTCTAGTTTCCAATTTTAACAGTGTGCAGAGTCGTTGGATGAGACTTCTATGCATGATAGCATAGGTTGTGACCTATTATCATGAGCACCACTAGTCTACTTAGATGTTTTCTGCATACATTTTGAGTTTTTGGGTCAGATGACCAATTTTTGTCTTGGACACAAACTGTTTGTAAAAACTTTTAAAACAACTATCTATTTTACTTTCAGAGTTTTATTATGGTTAAGTGATGCAATCCTATTCAACTGATGATGTGAATTGAAAATATTTACTTTACATATGTCGCAAATGTCTATTTAACACATAATTCGCTAGAGAATCAATTAATGTGTTTAGATTTATGAAAATATGTTGATATTGAATAAACTCAAAATACCTTTCCAAAATATGAACTCTAAGAAATATGTGATGAATTGCTGGGTTTCGAACGGTATAAACGCCAGTAAGTTGTAGTACAATGAGTTGTGAGTCTAGCCTAATGATGATTCAGCATATGCCAAGTGAAATGGCATCAGAGAGAAGTTCAATCAACGTGCTATACTCAGCGATATTATTTTTCGATCGACCAATACAAATCCCTCTAAAACTCACTAAATCGTCGCTTGGAGCGAAAATGGCCCATGCTGCAGAGGATAGATTCTGCGTACTATAAATAGCCCCATCGGCGTAACCAACAAACGGTTCCGAAATGTTTGACATCTGCAACAAATGCAAAGTGGATTACTTAACCAAATAAGAACTCTAAAATAAACACACACACATGCAATCAAAGCATATATACAGTGAGTTTTACTACACTTAACTAAGCATAGTAACGTTTAAGGTACAACCCATTTCAGGACTGCGACAATGGAATCCCATCATAGTCCACTAACTTGTAGGCACCTTTTTTTAAAACACATTTAACAATATAAGGGCCCATCCATAGCGGTTCAAATTTTCCTGCGCCAAGTTTATCAGACTCCTGATCGTAAAGCAAGACGAGGTCACCTTTTGAGAAGACACAAGGCTTGACATTTTTATTATATTGTACCTTAATATGTTTCTTATGCGGTTCGTTAGCCAATGCAGCATCACGAAGGGTTTCATTCAGATGGATTAACTCTAAGAAATGTGCTTCTTCTTCAGAAGTGGCAGGTAGCAGGTCAATCGCAAGTTTGAGAGACGATATTTCACATTGGATTGGTAAGACTTCTTCCAAACCATACACCAACTGAAAGGGTGTGAATCTAGTCGCATTTCTCAGTGAGGTTCGATATGCTCACAAAGCCGAGTATAGGATTAAATTCCAATTTCTTTTATGAACTCCAATCATTCTTTGCAACATGCGCTTAAGGACTTTGTTGATATCCTCAACTTGTCTATTAGCTTGTGGGTAGTATGGAGTAGAACTATCATGTGATAGTCCTAACTTGGCGGTCAATTCAACCATCATGTGATTGCGAAAATGCGATCCATGATCTCTAACTATGACTTGTGGTACACCAAACCTAACAACCACATGGTTGAAGAAAAATAAAGCAGCCGTTTCGCCACTGTTGTTCAATGTTGGCATCACCTCGGCCCATTTGGTAAAATAATCAACGACAACTATAATATACGCATGTGCCCTGGCCGAGGTGGGGTTACATGTCATAAAGTCAATGCTCCATTTGGTGAATGTGCCAACAAAAACGATTGGATGCAGTGGTGCAGGTGGTAATCTGGTTTTTCGGTCAAATATCTGGCAAGCATGGCAACTTCTGACAACAATAATGCAATATTTGAATATGGCTGGCCAGAAGTAACCAACACGGAGAATTCTCTGCATGGAAGCGTAACGAGATAAATGTCCACCACAAGCACCTGAATGACATTCATTCAAAGCTTTTTCGGCTTCCTCATGAGTGAGGCACCTACATAAAATTGTATCAACACCACGATGATAAAGAGTATCACCAATGATTAGATAATATTTGGCTTGGTATCGAGTATGTCACTGTTCAAAGCGAGAGGTATTTCGCCGAAAATCTTGGGTCTGGAGATAGACCAGTATATCTCCATACCATGGATCACTTAACGAGATAAGAAACAGAGACTCATCCAATATTGATGCTTCTGATGTTGAATCATTAGAGGATGAGGGAACATCGCAAAGTAGCTCGGCGAAGACAGGAGATTTCTTTGATTTAGATTTGATGAACTCCAAATAAAACTCCTACAAAATAACTATCCATTTGGAATATTTTCCCCCCAACAATTGACATGACAAAATCTATGTCATAGGGTTGCAATCCGATATAATGGTAGTTTTTTGGAGGATAATGTAATAATGAAATATCTGTACAGCTTGAATGACTACCAAAGCTAACTTTTCGACATAGGAATACTTACTTTCTGTATCGTTGAGATTACGACTCAAGTAATAAATAGGATGTTCAATTCCACTTTCTTCTTGGACTAAAACCATGCCAATGGTTGTATTTGGAGTGACGAGATACAGGTAATAGTCTTTTTAATAGTTTGGGGCATACATTACTGATGCTCTAATCAAGAAATATTTAAGAGCATCAAAGGAAGCTTGCACAACCTGATCCCAATGGAAGGGTACCCCTTTCTTCAATAGACACGTAAAACCGTTAGCCAACTTAGCATTGTTTGGAATGAATCTCCTTAGAAAGTTTGCCTTCCCTTGAAGTCTCTATAACTGTAACAAGTTTGAAGGTGGAGGCAAGTCAAGGATTTCTTGAACCTTAATTGGATCGAGTCAAATTCCATATTTTGAGACTACGAATCCAAGAAATCGACTAGAGCCGACACAAAACACACACTTGTGTGGATTGAGTCTTATCATGTAGTGTCGGCACCATAAAAAATATTGCTCTCAAATGTTGCGGGTGATCAGACCACTTTCGTGAATGAGCAAGTAAATCATCAAGATAAGGTTGAAAAATGTGCTTGATGTCATGAAAGGCATAATTCATTTCCCCCTTAAATGTAGCCCTTGCATTCTTCAAACCAAAAGGTAACTTTCGATAGGCGAATGTGCCACACAGACAAATAAAAGTTGTTTTAGATTGGTCCTGTGGGTGGATATTGATTTGATTGTAGCCAGAAAATCCATCCATGAATGAGAAGATTTCACATCCGGCACATTCGTCAATAATCTGGTCGATAAAGGGTGTAGGATAATTGTCTTTTGGAAATGCTTGTTTTACATCCCTATAATCGACACACACTCGGATTGTCCCTTGTTTTTTCATGGCTAGAAAAATGTTAGATACCTAGTCAGTAAGAGGTACAGGGAAAATGAAACTAGCACGCAAAAGTTTTTCAACCTCTGCTTTAATGGCAACAGATTTCTTATGATGAATAGGTCGAAGCTGCTGTCGTACTGGTTTGACATTAGGGTACATTTTAATCTCATGTTCAACAATTCTTGAATCAATTCCTAGAATCTCCTCATAAGACCATGAAAAAATATCTCTATATTCACGAAACAGAGCACGGTAATTATCAAGTTCCAATGGAGAAGAAGATTTGTTGACATGAATGTTCTCTACAATGTTAGGCTTGGTTGAAATGATTATAGAAATTGTTTCTTCTTTGTTTGACAAATTACGCTTACAATCTATAGTATCTATCCTAATGGAATTCGACAGGAAATCAATGATTGATGGGTGGTTTAGTTCATTTTAATAATCTTTGATGTCATCTGGAAGATAGGAACGATGATGATAATCTTCCCATGGTTCCTCTCCTATCATCATTGATTGGATGATTCCTTCATCTGCAGAATGTATACGTGAAAAAGGATCTGAAGAGGTACCATATTCTAACGACCTATCTACCCATACAAAAGTTGAGTGCAGATTTGGGTTTGTCGCACAAGCCCGAAAGATTGATTGCTATGATGATTCAATGGGGCTTAACTGCAACACATCAATATTACTATCAACTTCAACTTGGTTGGAAATCCTCCTTAAATTAGATGAGGTGGAGGAAATCATGTTGCAGGTCTCTACTCTTGCCACTTCCGCCAAATCCGATGGTGACGGGAGGGTGAAAGTACCTATTAGGGAAGGATCTTTAAAGATACCTACTCCAACACTTTGAAGTGACAGCAGGGGCCTGTGTACCAACAGAATGCTTCCCGTAGCCTATGAACTATTGGCAAAGAAAACTAGCTGATCAATGATGGTGATTCCACCCTTAAAAGGGAATGCAATAGTACGAAAGTACGTGGAAACCATAACAGCCATAGCATATACCCAAGGCCTTCCCCACAAAAAGTTGTAATCGAGGGGTCTGTCAACTGCCTCAACTTCAACAGTAACCGTTTTTCCCCCAAGTTCGATTTGCAGGTTACTCAAAATCCCACATGGAGTATATGTTATTCCATCAAAGGCTTTTAACGTAGTTGGTGATCGTTACAATGGCGATGAACCAAGTGTTTTCCAGCAGCTCATGGACATAATGCAAGTAGATGCCCCCTCATCAATAATAGTTCGGTGAACATTCTTATTGAGAGATTTTACTTGGATTAGGAAAGCTAATTGCGCCGGTAACTGTGGTGAATATCCTGCATGGTCAAAAACCATAAGATTTGAATCCATAGGATCTATTCCACCTATTGCTGACAGTAAAGCCTGTTTCTGGGGGGGACAATTTTGCAACACCTCGAGTGTCGGCATAGTGGAAGGTGATTGAGAAAGATCTTCTACTATGTTATCGTTTTGAGCTGCTCGAGCTCGAGGGTTGAATTTCGATTTGTGCACAACTCTCTTTGGTGGTTTTATTGTCAATTCAGGTACAATGGGTGGAACAACTTCATATGAAGTCGAGGTCGAAGGATTAGGTTGATTAATGGCCTGATTATTCGACGAAAATGGATTTCCATAATCTTTGTTTCTTGTTGACACCAAAACTTCGGTTTGTGGCTTGGTGATGGATAACATGAGTACTTGGGATGTGGAAGCATGGTCTGATGCAACCAAATGTGTCTCCGAGGTTGGAAACAGATCAGTCAACACTGCCGATGTGTTTGAAGTCTTTAAAAGTTTAGAGACCTCAGAGTGATGTGGAAAATATCTTGTATAATGCTCGTCATTACATATCAGACATGGATAATGAAGTTTCCTTGCTGAAGTAGGGGAATTAGATGATTTCTCTGGAGGGGAATTTTCTTGTTTCTTTTTATTTTTCCCATTTTTCTTGCCTGCTGGTTGCTTTAGATTTTTTCCTTTGTCATATGACACAACATTAATCTTGGAGGCAAGAGTATTTTCTGATGCATTGGTAGTTTGATTGGAAACAACAAGATTTTGACTAGATGGTATTCCTGCTGACTGTGTGCTTGAAGAACCGATCACACCGTCGTCGACATGAGAGTCCTTACTCGATTGAGGAGGAGGTGGAACAGTGAAAGCTGGTTGAGGTGCACTGGGAATTTTATCATAAAGCATGTCAGATTGTGTGTAAATCAAATCCAAGTATTGGGCACGAGCAATGACTTGCTCTTCTGTGACAACTCCACCTTTTACCACATCTTTGGTGATTGATGGCAACAAGGATTTTATGAACCACTTAGCTAAAAGTTGATCAGAAACATATGTCTTAACCATTCAACAACGACGCCGCCACTCATAAACATGATCTGATATATGGGTAGCAGTAGTCTGTTTAAAGTTGGTTAGGAGTTTCGGTCCAGTATCGTGTCTGATAGGTAACTAGAAGTGGGTCAAAAAATTAGTGGCTAAAGTGGTGAAGTTATTGAAAGAAGTTCTTGGTAATTCAATGTACCATTTAGCAGCTAGACCAGTAAGTGTTCTTTGGAAAAGACGAAGTCTGACCGAATCGTCATTTAAGGAGCTAGATGAACACCACAAATGAAAGGTCATAACATGATTTGATGGGTCTTCTCCAGGATTTCCGTTAAACTTTGGAATGTCAGATGGTAACTTATGCAGAATTACCGACCACCAAGGTGCATATAAGATTAGATCATTAGTGAGCTTATTTAAATCTAGTAATTCTAAAGTTGCTACAAATGGAAACTATCAATTCAAGTCAGCTTGAGCATACCTCGGATATGATGGAATTTCCTGAGAAATAGGTCTTTGCATACCGACATAGGGCATCTACATTTGGTAACCTTGGTATGGTTGTTGAACAAAAACAGTGTAAGGTGGTTGTTGATAACTAGGTTGAATGTTTGGTTTTCCATAACCTGCAAATCCTTGTTGACCAGGACCTTGGTAAGCTTGAGATTGACCAAAACCAGGTTGAGCCTATGAAACAAGTCCAAACTAGGGTTGGAATTGCTAGAATTGGGGTTGTTGAAATTGAGGTTGCCACGGTTGTTGAATCAATTGTTGTTGTTTTTGGTACAACTGTTGTGTATTTAACAGTTGTTGATGTCCAACAATAAAAGGTTGGGCAGGTTGTGAAAAAGCTATACCAGTGTAAGCCTGGGTCAGTCCAGATAAGGGTACACTAACCTGAGGTTGTTGCTGAACTCTAGAAACAAGTGGTCGTTTTACAAAAAACTTGAGGAATTTGAACTTCTTGACTTGAAACTTATGATTGCAAGGTAGACGGATCAGTTTGCACAGGTTGAGATACAACAGTTTGAACTTATGACTATGGTATAGTAGTAACAACAGGTGTAGTAGGAATAGCTAACACAATTTGCATTGGTTATGTTTGATACACAAGCCTTGGTTGAACTGGCATTGTTGGTTGCCATTGACAAACTCTAATTCTAGATTGACCTGAATACTGTGGGATACTACCTGTTGATGCCTCGAAAATCACTGCATCAAAATCGGGGAAAACCACCTTGTCCGAACCTTAAAGGCAGCTCCTTTTCCATTTGGTGTGGTGGCTTCGACTAGATATAATGGGACTAATTTCCCAATGGTTGGTAAATAGGATGGATAAGTGGTTGATTTTATATTATCTAATGATAATGGATGGATGATTTATTCTATAATGCTAAAATAATAAACAACTTAATCTATCCCGGGAAATTTCCAATTTAGTGTAACTATTGATGATCTTTATTTACAAATAGGCATATAGATGACTCCATTGATAAACAAAGATATTCATTCATATGATAATTACTTTGTTCAAATAGTTGAACAAAGTAATAATTTAAAACAATATTACACTATTCTTCATATATCATTGACATAAATATGAATGAAAGAATAACACTTCTTAAACATTCAATAGTGATAAGTATAAAGACTATTGTTAAAACACATACATATATCCACTGATAGCAAGATTAAATAAATGTCGATTCATATAAAAGAATGGAGCAAAGACATATATAATAGTACCATATGTAATTTGGATTCCTCCCGATATCAATCGCATTCAGATTCTGTCATCTAGCTTAGAAATACTTTCACAAAAAGAAATAGTGCATGTCTCATCAAAGCATTCTTCATTAAAATCCAGAATATAGGCCCAGTCTTCATAAAAAAATATATCGGAAGCACAATAGTGTGACTTCTCGATCCAAGTTTTATGAAAAAATTTAGGACCCTTTCTAAAGACATGAAAGGTTCTATAAATACTATCTAAGATAACTAATTATGAAATAAAAATGCTATTAGGTGGTATAATCAAATCATAAAGATCTCCTTGAAATAGGTCTGTATGCAGTCGGTAATATGATTCACTATTTCAGCCGATCATCCTTTGGCTTGAGCTGGCAGATAGCAAGCATTGGTTGCAATTCTGGAGGGTGACTTAGATGAGAACGCAGTTGGGCTAAATACATAGCATCATGAATTTCGGGAATCATGTAACCGATTGCGTCGGTTAAACATGTGAGTGCTGCCCTTTGACTGTATGGTTTAACTAGGAAGAACCAAAAGGCATCCCATGTTAAACTTTGGATGTCTGCGATTAATCTTTCCTTCTTTTCCAATTCCTGATTGCATGTCTGTTCCAATGCTTTGGCTGACGACAATTTACCTGGAGTGCATTGTGAAATCAAATTAGATAGATAAAGAGTATCATTAATTAACTCAATCAAATTACTGGTTGCTGATCTGCATCTTGAAGTTTCCCTTTCTGCTTTCATCAATTGCGACTGCCATTCTAAAAAAAGAATCTCCTTGTGTGATTCTAGAATTTTAGGCAGATTCGCACCTTTCCCTTCACCGGTTTTTTGCCAAGCAAGAAAGTTGGTTAAAGTTTCATCAGCCTGTTCCAAATTCTGCCTAGCGTCAACTGATTTATCAACCATTTATGAAGCAATTTCACAGAGGGGCTCAGCAAGGGAAATATTATGGCATAGTAAATTTAGCTGCTTAATCAATTCTTTATTAATCTGGAGAGCCTCAAATCTGAACTCTGCTGGTTGAGGAAAACTCTTGAATTTCTCTATCTGTTGTGATAATTGAGCGATTTGCTCATCTTTTGTTTTACTCATCTGTTCATTCATTGTCTTCAGCTTGGCCAATACTGTGGATAATTCCTTTTGTTTATGTACTGCACTTTGGTCTATCCTCTGCTTCTCCTTGAGCAATTGCTCATTTAGTTGGTTGTTTACTTGCTGCTGTGCTGCTAACTGTTGTTCCAATTGATCTATTCTTTGTTGTTTTTTGGATACCTTTGCTTCTAATGAAACATTTGTATGATCTTTTGCCTTGAGTAAATTTCTCACTTCTGATGCTTTATCCATAGTGGCTGCCAAATAAGCCCCGACATATTGAGAGAGTTTTGTGAGGTCTTCAGAGGGATTGAATTCTTCTTTCCATACCACATTATCCATCTCTGTTTGTGCAGGTAAAAGGGAAGATTGATCAATCCTTCTCTTTTGCCTTTGTCTTTTTACTACAGCCCTATGCTTAGGACTGTAAAAGATATCTAATGGTGGAATTTCTTCTATCTGCAAAACAATTTCATTCGATGGACCTTTAGGAATTATCTCTATATCTTTGCTTACGGGTAGGCTGTTGGTTCCTTAAGTTGGAATCATACTTGTTGCTGTCTTCTGACCAATTGTCACTTGAGGTGTACTAAAACCCTGTGAATTCTTAAGATTGCTTATAATGGAATCAAACTGTTGCCATTCTTTAAGGAGCTTAAGATCGATCTGAGTATCTATATCCATGTTTTCACTACCCTTTTCCTATTCTTTCTCCTGTTCTGGGTCTTTTCCTTTCTTAGGAATTTTTTCCACAGCTGGGGATTTGTCACCAGTTTGTTGTTCAGGCTCGCTTGACTGGATTGTTGGGGTGGTAGCTAATAAGTCCAGAGGTAGAGTTTGCAACCTCTGTTCTCTGAGCCTATTGAAAACTTCCAGCCCTTCATCTTTATACCCGATCCTAGCCAATGTTTTTATCTGAAATAATGATTCTGCTGAGGAAAGCAGGTCATCAAATTCATCCTTTTCATGATCAAACTTTGCAAGCTTGGCTTGTTCAAGAACATTATAGGCAAGTTTCCTAGGATCAAAGTATCTGTTGGGGATGGTTGCAAGATTGAGCATTTGTATTTTTTCTGCCTCCTTTTCTGCGTGTTTGTAATAATGAAGAGTGTAGACACCGCATCTTAGAGGAAAAGTAGGCCATACCTGTTTCTTAGAGTTTCTAAGAGTTTTGGATGTCCCTTCTTTTGTTATTTGGTAGGCCAATTCTTGAGCTAACAACTTATCGGGCACATACATAGGAAGGACATGGGGTTTTGTAAGGCTACCAAAAAGCCTTATATAATTGAACTTGTCTATTCTGAACCAATTACCAACTGTAGTCAAGTCTATCCCTACTTCCTCGGCAATCCTAGGGGCAGGTTTATCATAAAATAGCATAATAGATAGGCAACATAAAACCATTGCAGATTTTGTACAAATGATCTTTGTAGTGGGCTTTCCATAACATTTGATGATAAATATGGATTGGCTTGGGGTCATGGGGAGTCCATCTCCATCCAAGTACTGGATATTCAGAGTTAAAACAGAGAGTATCCATAATATAAGCACTATAATGAAAAGGGGGAATGGTCCTAGTAGTTTTACATGAATTTGATCTAAATTCAAGAATTGTTGTGGCTAATTTGTTGGAAAATATGTTTGCCCAATCCATCACATAACTATTGACTGCTGCTTCCATTAAAGGGACCAATTCAATGGTGAATTTAGAAGAATCATGTATCCCCCACATTCTACACCTCATAGCCCCGGCATAACAGTAAGGAGAAGCCAATGAGTCCACCGAGTACTTACCTGATGATTTGTGTTTGTGCTTCTCGGGATTATGTCTCCACTGCTTAATCGGGGCTGATTCTGTTTCATTTTCATTCACAAATTTTTCCAAGAAGGCTTTGTTGTACCGCTTTTCAGGTTCAGGCAAGTGATACATTTTCCTTAGATCATCAGGCTGGAACGAACCAAAAATCCTCCCATTAATTGTGCAAAATGTTCTGTTTGAAACTAGAATTTCCTCTACCACCCATCTCACTACGTCAATGTATGGAAGAATCTTTTCTCGTGCTGCTATTCTGTGCAAATATGAACAAGCTAAATCTTTGAGGGATGCTTCCGATTTACTAGTTGAGTCGGTTGTACCTTCTTCCGATACTTCCTCAGGCTCCTCTGCTTCAATTAAATTGTAAATTCTCTCCCAACTAGTATTTCCAAGGCCGAGGCACGTAGTGTCTAAGGTTAACCCTTTTTTGCTTGGCCCTGGATCTTTGGCTGGCTGCACTACTGCTGTAGGAGCTGCGGCTGCAGATTTCTTTGATTTCTTCCCATTTGTTTCAAATTTCTTATTTGAGCGAAATTATGCACAAGCGATGAGAAAAACGTGATACAGAGAAATGCCTCTATAGACCAATATGAAAGAATTATGTCGATCAGCAGGTGATAATGGATTATAGTGAAATTGCTGCGGATAAAATCTACAGAAAAATCTTCCCTTAATTGCTTTATTGATTATCCATTTAACTTGTCAATCATGGTAAATGAGGTTTTAAATGTCCATCACGTCGTTTATATGCCAAATTATTAATTGAAGCATGGCTTAGGTTTCTTTGATGGATAATCAGAAGTAAATCGCAAATCGGTGATTGGTAACGTGAAAGGAAAGGCTTTAATATTTGTTTTAAACATTTCCGGTCACTGAACGGTGATATAATGCTTGCAATCCTTTTAAGTATGTTCTCGAGATATGCGCCTTAATAATGCATCGCAATCGGGGAATATGTTCAGGTTTTATTACCATGTCAATGTGATTTCGTCAATCGCCGATTGTGATACGCTTTATCACATTGGAGGATTTGAGTATGCCTTTTAATCATGTGTTGACTGTTATTGCCGATTGCCGATGGCGATAGGTTTATCGCATCTGAGAAATTAAGGGGTGGGATCTGTTACATTGTGTTGTGCCATTTGACTTTTCCTGATATGCGATTGCGATATGCTTTTCATATAAGAGAGAATGGATGTACCATTATGCATGCTTCTTTTGTTATCGCGATATGCGATCTTCCGATCTCTTTATTGCAATAACAAAGAATTTTATAATATTTTAAAGACCCACTTTATTTCTATTCAAAAGGCTTTTAAAATTTTCATTTACCTTAAGTATTTTGATAAGGGTTTCTCTTATGATGGGTTAATACCAATTTATTCACACATCTAAGTTTACTCAAAAAGGGACCCATTTTATATTATGATTTTGTATAAAAATTTTATGAAATGTGGGGTTGTTGTATAGCACAACAATTGGTGATTCACTGGGAAAAACAGTTATCTCTGAGAAATTAATTAAAATACTTAAAATTTCCTTAATCTGGAAACCTTTCCTGATAGAGAAAATCTAATATCACTAGGTGATCATAAATTTTGAACATAATGATAGCAATTTTTTCTATTTCCTCCTGTTTTTACAGTTAAATACATTCTAAGCTTTAAGTAAATCTTAATTGGTTGATAATGATGAAACAAAAGACTTTTCCAACTTAGCTTTATAATAACTCCTTTGTCATAGGTAGAGCCTTTACTGCTAGCAAACGTCTATAGTCTCGACAGGGTTACCTTTTAACCATTTGATCATTCATTATTCCATCCATTTCAGAGTATAATTAAAAAGAATGAATCCAAAAGATATGTTTCCATATTTTTTGTATTACTTTTTCCTTTTTTCCTTATTTTGTAAGATAAAAAGCCATTGTCCTGGTTTGGTGGCTAGCTGTTGACAATGCCATTCACTGGTTGTAATTTAACTGAACAAGCTGGCTCGTGATGAGACCCCTTGTCTTATAATTATAAGTCATTACCTTGTTTTGGTATGCAGTATTGGTAATGTCAGTTGAACTATTCCCTTATGATCATGTTAAGCAAGCTTATAATAAGATCTCTTATCTTTTACGTCAAGTATATTTTAGAATTACACTCTGAGTAATTATAAACTTTGATGGATGGGATGAACAATTTTCTCCTTAAGAGAATATGGATGACAGGGTGAGAGTGGAAGATGCTAAGATTGAATCAGTCTCTGTTTTGTATTGATAACCATTTTCAGGTTTTTTAAAGCATTAAAATGATTTATAGTAGTTCGAAGTTTTGAGAGGATTTCACAAAAATAAAATGGGGGTATTTAGAATCTAAATATAGCTAATTTCCTAGAAATTTCCTTTTCCTTTAAGGCTTCCATTTCTTAAAAGTAAATATCAAAACTATTTTCTTTTGAGTAACTTTTTCAATATAGCAAAGACCAATGAGAGGCTTTTTACAACTTTATTTTCCTAGGATTTTAAACAAAATAAATTATGCATACAAATCCTGCTGAAAATTGAATATTTACAAAGGGAGAAGGGGTTACCTCCTCAATTGAAGAATTTTTTTAAGATAAGGCCATTAACAGGAAGAGAATCTTTCTTTCCTGATAGATCTTGCAATATGAATGTAGAAGGGCCTATCTTCTCGCTGATTTGGAATGGTGCAAGCCACATTTTCTGAAACTTAGTATGTTTTCCTTTATCCTCATGGGTTTTGTCCCACTTCAAAACTAGATCACCAACTTGTAAATGTTTTGAGCCAATTGAAGTTGTATCGAAAGATGATTTAATAATCTGCTGATGTTTTGCATGTATAATTCGATCTTTCTCTCTCTCTTCTTCTAATTTCAGAATTTGATCATGTCTAAGTTGAATAGAAGATGAGGGATTCTCTTCAATAAACTGCACTAAAGCTAGTGATGGAAGTACTAAATTTGTTGGTATGACAACTTCCTTTCCATATACTAGATTAAATGGAGAAGTGCCTATGGAGGCTTTATGTGTTATTTGGTTAGCGCATAGTGCAAATATCAAAGATTTATGCCAGTTTTTATGATTCTGCTCAATAATTGTCTTAATGATTTTGATAAGATTTTTATTGGTGGATTCTACTAAACCATTACCCTGAGGGTAGTAGTTCACAGAATACTTCAATTTAAATCCCCTTTTGATAGAAAAGTCAAATATAGAATTTCCAGAGAAGTAAGATGCATTATAAAAAATAAGAGCGTTTGGGACACCAAACCTGGTAATAATGAACTGATCTATGAATTCAATGATTGCCTCATGGTTTGTTGCCTTCAAAGGAATTGCTTCAACCCACTTAGTAAAGTAATCTGTAGCTGTAAGGATATACCTATGCTATTTTCATGAATGTGGAGTGATTTCTCTAATGATGTCCAATCCCCATTGTTCAAAAGGTTGTTCAATGTTCACTGGTTGCAAAGGGAAAGCTAATTTCTTCTATCTTCCACTAGTGGTTTGACAACTTTGGCATTTCCTTACATATTTATGAGTATCTCTGATCAAGGAGGGCCAATAATATCCAGTATGAATGATTTTCTGAGCTGTTGTATCAGCTCCAAAATTTCCTCCTGCTAGTTCGTCATGTAGCTCCTGCAAGACCTTTTGCGCTTCAGGTTTTTCTAAGCATCTTAACAAGTTTGAATCATAATTTCGTCTAATTAATACATCATCTATAATTATGAAGTTTTTTTCTTTCAATCTTATAGCATGTTTGTTTTTATAGGAAATATTAGAAGGAGCATATCCATTTTTCAAATAGAAAATCAGATCTGCATATTGAGATTCAATATTAGTGATACTTATCTGATTGATTTCTTCAGTATCTTTTGTACCTTCAGATTCCTGAATATTGGATGCTCCTGCTAACAACCTGCAAAGCCTTGGCTTTTGACAATATTTGCTGGTTTGATTTCCAAGTCATATTCTTGTAATGTTGTAACCCAATTTGCTCTCTTTTCCCCTAATTCCCTTTGAACTAGTAATTGTCTTACTACTGAAAAAGGGACTATAACTTTTGTATGAGTTTTTAAGAGAAAGGGTCTGTAGTGTTTAATGGCTTTGTACACAACAAAGGCTTGTTTTTCAACTTCCGAGTAATTAAGTTCAGCACCTTGAAGGTTTAAGCTGTAAAATGAGATTGGTGCTTCCAAGTTTTGATTGTTAATTTGTATCATCACTGCTGCATAAGATGAATCAGATGCAAGGGTATATAGCATAAAATGATTTGAAAATTTAGGAGTGCTTAAAGCAGGGGCATTTATGATCGATTGTTTGATGGAATCAAATGCCTCTTTCTCTGCAGACCCCCATTTAAACGCCAAATTTTTCTTGATCATAGTTTGCAATGGAAAAACAATCTGGGAAAAATCTGGGACAAATCTTTTTACAAAGTTAATTTGACCTAAAAATGACTGCATGGATTTTTTATTATGAGGGAATGGAATATCAGAAATCTCTTTGATTTTATCTGGATCAATATAAATACCATCCTTTGAAACAATGAAGCCCACGAGCGTTTCTTAACTAAGAGCAAAAAAGGACTTCTTTGGATTGAGTGAGATACCATATCTTTTACAGCATTCAAAGATTTTTTTCAGTTCGTGTAAATGATTTGATCTTTTCTTGGAAATACAGTAATATCATCTAAATAGACAACTACTGATTTATTGATCAATCCTTTGAATGCTATGTCCATCGCTCTTTGGAATGTAGCTCTAGCATTGATAAGTCCAAAAGGCATTTTTTGGTAGGCATAAGTTCCCCACTTAGTTCTAAAGGTAGTCTTAAGTCTGTCATCAGGGTGGACCAATATTTGATTATACCCTGAAAAACCATCTAAGAAGGACATTAATTCAGAACCAGCTACTAAATGGAGTGTCTTCTCCATGGTAGGTAAAGGGAAGTTATAATTTTGGCTTGCTTTGTTAAGATTTCTGAAGTCGATACAAATCCTAATGTCACCATTTTTCTTCCTTACTGGCACCATATTGGACACCCATTTTGAATGTCTAACAGGAAAAATTATCTTAGCCTTCAAGAGTTTGTTTAGTTCAGCCTTTATTTGACTCTCTAAGTTAGGATGAATCTTCCTTAACTTTTGTTGCACTAGTTTTGTTCAGAAAGCATTGGAATAGTATGCTAAATAATTGATGTATTGTATGTTTTCAAATCATCATATTTCCAAACGAAGACATTTTTATACTTACACAATAATCTAATGAATGCAATTCTTTCTTCTAAAGAAAGTCCTAATTCCAAATTGATGTTTTGAGGATTATCCTCAGTACCTAGGTTTATCAATTCAAATCTCAAAGTAGAACTCTGGAGTTTTGAATTAGTTACCTGTTTAAACCTGTCTTTGATGTCATAAAGATCTTCAAGCTTGACCACTGGTTTAGGGATCGAGTTTTCTTCTTGCTTCTCCTTCATTTGAAGGTCATGATCACTTTCATCAATAATTTGATCATCATAGCTCTTGTCAGAAGTTAAGAAATTTAAAATGTCTTCATCGTGATTGAACACTCACCAATTAGTGACATTGTCAGGAATTGATGGTCTAAAAATTAACTCTCCTGAGAATCTGTCTGGGCTGTAATCTTCAGATGGAAGGAGCTTGGAAGCAACATTAGCTAGTAAATCTGCTCCTACATTCTGGGACCTAGGGATAGGAGAAATATTGAATGCTAAAAATTGAGATATAAGGTCCTGCACCAAAGACTGATAGTGTTTAAGGTGACTAGAAAGGCAATGAATTGTATTTCTAACTTGTTTTATAACAATTTATGAATCACCGAACACTTTCAAATATTGAACTTTAAGATCGATTTCTTTGTAGAGTCCTTGAATTAAGGCTTCATATTCAGATGTATTGTTTGTGCATTCAAATTCCAACCTACATGATAACATGGACTTTTCTCCCTCAGGACTAACTAAAATGCATCCTGCTCTTGCACCTTCACTAGACTTAGACCCATCAAAATATAATGACCAAAATAAAGACTTATCTACAATTTTATTTACAGTTTTCTCAGCAACATTAACACATCTTGATATATCTATTTGTGAAAAAATTTCGATTTGAGATGTGAAATTATTAACTGAGAAAGGTGATGGTTGAGCGGTGAAATTGCCAAAGAATGATTCGAATGAGTAATTCCCTAAAATATTGTTATTGAATGCTATTGGTTGATTTTCTTGTTCGAATTCAGTAACAGTATGGGTCATGTGTTTCTCCCGATCAATCTTGATTTGATTTGGCTTTCCTTTATAAGGGAGCCACATATGAGACCAATCGGTGGAAATATAACCATGGAGTTTCTCAGACCAGTCTCTACTCAAAATCAAGCCATAGAATTCAAGTATATCACCAATTAAAATGTTGATTCTTTGAACCACTCTTGGATCAGAGGATAACCTAATAGTAACCGATTTGATCTCTCCTAAAACCTGGACCTTAGTTCTATCAAACTATACAATATGAATTGCGGACTTTTGGGGTTCAATGTTCAGTTTGGAACAAACCAAAGCTGGCATTATATTAGAGGAAGCCCCTGAGTCAATCAAACAGTTGTGTAGATTTCTATTATAGATCTCGTAGGTTAAGAGGAAAGGAGGAGTATGGGAATTCGATCTATCTCCAATTAAAACAACATCAGTAGCTTCTACTCTACCAGGAGGTGGTTTACCTGACTCATTAGCAGCTTTAGACAATACAGCATTGGGAAGAGGAGAAGAAGGTACAACATTTAACTCCTTAAGCAGGAGTTTTTGTTGATGTTTGAGTTTACTAAGCTCAAACATGGTGATATTTTCCTTTGTCTTCTTCATGTCTTCAATAATATTGTAGTCCATAGAATCTGTAACTACTAATGTCTTAGACGTTGGAGGTGGATTTGAAGTTGATGGCTAATTTTGGGACGATATTGCTGTTGATTTCTTTGTGGGGACCTTTTCTTTGGTTATAGTAGTACCTACATTCCTTTTCTTTGGAGTTATTTGAACAGGTTCAGGAGTACCTTTACTCCTGGTAGTTACAGGGAAAGCTTCCTATTCGTTTTCTGTATCGGAATTAGGTAAAATAAAGTCCCACATCCCATGACATTCTACAATCTCCTCTTCTTCAGGTTCTTCGGATGACAAGACTGTTTATTCTTCTTCTTCCTCTTTGGGATTGGAGTCTGCATTTGATATGGCATTTGGTGGTTTTGATTCAGGTTTCTTAAAATTTCTAAATGGCCTTTTTGTTGAAGTCTCAACGACTTGTTTTTTGATTTCTACCATTTTGTTTGACATAGTCTTGAGAACTTTTTGGAGACCCTCCATATCATATGGGTCTTTGGGGGTTTTCTTCTTTGAATCATCTCTAAAAGAATTTTTTTTGGATTTTCTATCTTCAAGAGTAGCCTTTTTTTCTAAAGCAATAATGGGTTTCTCTACTACAAGCGCCTCTTTCATGTTTTCAGCTAAAGTTGGTTTAGCATCTCTATTTAAAAAAATAGCTATATTTTAGGGTAAAGTTGTTATATACCATTCGCTTTTGATTTTCTCACTCGGTTTAGAGGCAGTTGGAATCTTATTCAAGAGTTTATTAAACCGCGAATTGAACTCCTTTATAGGTTCTTTGGATTCTATCCTAAGATTTGAGATATCGTTGATTAATGTTGCTAGAGATCTGTCATCACCATACTTAGTCAAGAACTGCTCTTGGAAAGTGTTCCAACTTGTAATGGATCTAGAGGGCAGGGAAAAATACCAAGACCCAGTTGATCCTTGTAAGGTATAAGGGAAAAGCCTAACAATAAATCTTCCTCTATCACTCCTTTTAAGTTAACTGCCAACATGAAGTTGTTAATATGCTCATTGGCTTGTATCCCTGCATCAGGATTAAATTTCAACAACCATTTTTCAGGGTATGCTGGCAATGGATGTAATGGTGCAGGCATCGTGACTGCACCAGGATTATTCCATGGATTCTAAGCCATTGTGGAACTAATAATAGATGATATTGCCGATGAAATTCCAGATGTTTGGGAAGGAGATGATATTGAAGTTTGAGAAGGTTGGGATGTTGAAGTTCATGATCCCTGTTGAACAACAATGTGTAATGGAGGAGTGGATGGCTGAATTCGCATTGGAGAAGATGAAATGGATGATTATGATATAGTTTCAGTATTAGATCCTTCAGTTGTCTTTCTTGCCCTTTTCCTTTTAGGTTGGGGCAACTCAGTAGGTTCAATACCAAGCTTCCTGCTCTAAAGTCTGGTGAGATGGTGAGGTGGAATGAATTGTGAAGTCTCATTGCCTTGAGATACCTCATATTTCTGTGGTGATATTGAAAAGCCTTGAAGTTTATGGATAAGAGACTGAACTTCAGGAGACTCTGGAGTTAATCGTTCTGGGATATGTTAGGGTCGAGCAGTGGTAGTTGACTCCTCTTCTTCTCGTTTGAAGACTGGAGTTCCAGTAAGCGAAGGAGAAGTCAGAGGTGAGGTGGATGGAGATTTACTCTCAGAATGGGTTGTAGGTTTGGGTTTGTTTTCCATTCAAAGTTCACGCCCTCCTTCTAGCGCCAAAAATGTTGATGCCTCAAAAATCGCTACATCAACATCGGGGAAAACCACCCGGTCCAGACCTTAACGGCAGCTCCTTTTCCGTTTGGTGTGGTGGCTCCGACTGGATATAATGGGACCAGTTTCCCAATGGTTGGTAAATAGGATGGATAAGTGGTTTATTTTCTATTATCTAATGATAATGGATGGATGCTTTATTCTATAATGCAAAAATAATAAACAACTTAATCTATCCCGGGAAATTTCCAATTTAGTGTAACTTTTGATGATCTTTATTTACAAATAGGCATATAGATGACTCCATTGATAAACAAAGATATTCATTCATATGATAATTAATTTGTTTAAATAGTTGAACAAAGTAATCATTTAAAACAATATTACACTATTCTTCATATATCATTGACATAAATATGATTGAAAGAATAACACTCCTTAAACATTCAATAGCGATAAGTATAAAGATTGTTGTTAAAACACATACATATATCCAATGATAGCAAGATTAAATAAATGCCGATTCATATAAAAGAATGGAGCAAAGACATAGATAATAGTACCATATGTAATTTGGATTCCTCCCGATATCAATCACATTCAGATTCCGTTTCCTAGCTTAGAAATACTTTCACAAAAAGCAATAGTGCATGTCTCATCAAAGCATTCTTCATTAAAATCCAGAATATAGGCCCAGTCTTCATAAAAAAATATATCGGAAGCACAATAGTGTGACTTCCCGATCCAAGTTTTATACAAAAATTTAGGACCCTTTCTAAAGACATGAAACGGTCTATAAATACTATCTAAGCTAACTAATTATGAAATAAAAATGCTGTTAGGTGGTATAACTAAATCATAAATATCTCCTTCAAATAGGTCTGTATGTAGTCAGTAGCACGATTCACTATTTCGGCCGATCATCCTTTGGCTTAAGTTGGCAGATAGCAAGCATTGGTTGCAATTCTGGAGGGTGACTCAGACAAGAATGCAGTTGGGCTGAATACATAGCATCATGAATTTTGGGAATCATGTAACCGATTGTGTCGGTTAAACATTTAAGTGCTGCCCTTTGACTGTATGGTTTAACTAGGAAGAACCAAAACGTATCCCAAGTTAAACTTTGGATGCCTGTGATTAATCTTTCCTTCTTTTCCAATTCCTGATTGCATATCTGTTCCAATGCTTTGGCTGACGGAAATTTACTTGGAGTGCACTGTGAAATCAAATTAGATAGATAAAGAGTATCATTAATTAACTCAATCAAATTACTGGTTGCTGATCTGCATCTTGAAGTTTCCCTTTCTGCTTTCATCAATAGCAACTGCCATTCTAGAAAAAGAATCTCCTTGTGTGATTCTAGAATTTTAGGCAGATTTGCAGCTTGCCCTTCACTGGTTTCTTACCAAGCAAGAAAGTTGGTTAAAGTTTCATTGGCCTGTTCCAAATTCTGCCTAGCGTCAACTGATTTATCAACCATTGATGAAGCAATTTCACAGAAGTGTAGGTTTTAACCCCGTACAGAAATTACCTGCATACGAATTCTAAATCACAAGAAAAATAAAAATGCGAGAGCATAACCCATAAAACACATATACACAG
>APFE031307836.1:6823-85212 GCA_000404065.3 Pinus taeda | reverse complement strand
GCCCCCCCTCTAACCCCCCGGTTCACTACGTAGGTTAGTCGTGGAAAGAATATAACACAACCCAACAAGAGGGGCTCAGCAAGGGAAATATTATGGCATAGTAAATTTAGCTGCTTAATCAATGCTTTATTAATCTGAAGAGCCTCAGATCTGAACTCTGCTGGTTAAGGAAAACTCTTGAAATTCTCTATCTGTTGTGATAATTGAGCGATTTGCTCATCTTTTGTTTTACTCATCTGTTCATTCATTGTCTTCAGCTTGGCCAATGCTGTGGATAATTCCTTTTGTTTCTGTACTGCACTTTGATCTATCTTCTGCTTCTCCTTGAGCAATTGCTCATTTAGTTGGTTGTTTACTTGCTGCTGTGCTGCTAACTGTTGTTCCAATTGATCTATTCTTTGTTGTTTTTTGGATATCTGTGCTTCTAATGAAACAATTGTATGATCTTTTTCCTTGAGTAAATTGCTCACTTCTGATGCTTCATCCATAGTGGCTGCCGAATAAGCCCCAACATATTGAGAGAGTTTTGTGAGGTCTTCAAAGGGATTGAATTCTTCTCTCCATACCACATTAGCCATCTTTGTTTGTGCAGGTAAAAGGGAAGATTGATCAATCCTTCTCTTTTTCCTTTGTCTTTTTACTACAGTCCTATGCTTAGGACTGTAAAAGATATCTAATGGTGGTATTTCTTCTATCTACAAAACAATTTCATCTGATGGATCTTTAGGAATTATCTCTATAACTTTGCTTACAGGTAGGCCGTTGGTTCCTTCAGTTGGAACCGTACTTGTTGTTGTCTTGTGGCCAATTGTCACTTGAGGTGTACTAAAACCCTGTGAACTCTCAGGATTGCTTATAATGGAATCAAACTGTTGCCATTCTTTAAGGAGCTTAGGATCGATCTGAGTATCTATATCCATGTGTTCACTACCCTTTTCCTGTTCTTTCTCCTGTTTTGGCTCTTTTCCTTTCTCAGGAATCTTTTCCACAGCTGGGGATTTGTCACCAGTTTGCTGTTCAGGCTCGCTTGACTGGATTTCTGGGGTGGTAGCTAGTAAGTCCAGAGGCAAAGTTTGCAACCTCTGTTCTCTGAGCCTATTGAACACTTCCAACCCTTCATCTTTATACCTGATCCTAGCCAATGTTTTTATCTGAAATAATGATTCTGCTGAGGAAAACACGTCATCAAATTCATCCTTTTCATGATCAAACTTTGCAATCTTGGCTTGTTCAAGAACATTATAGGCAACTTTTCTAGGATCATATTGTCTGTTGGGGATGGTTGCAATATTAAGCATTGTATTTTTTTTGCCTCCTTTTCTATGTGTTTGTAATCATGAAGAGTCTAGACACCGCATCTTAGAGGAAATGTTGGCCATACCTGTTTCTTAGAGTTTCTAAGGGTTTTGGATGTCCCTTCTATTGTTATTTGGTAAGCCAATTCCCAAGTTAAAAGCTTATCGGACACATACAGAGGAAGGACATGGGGTTTTTTAAGGCTACCAAAAAGCCTTATATAATTGAACTTGTCTTCTCTGAACCAATTACCAATTGCAGTCAAGTCTATCCCTGCTTCCTCAGAAATCCTAGGGGTAGGTTTATCAAAAATAACATAGTAGAAAGGCAACATAAAACCATTGCAGATTTTGTAAAAATTATCTTTGTAGTGAACTTTCCATAACATCTGATGATAAATATGGATTGGCTTGGGGTACTGGGGAGTCCATCTCCATCCAAGTACTGGATATTCAGAGTTAAAACAGAGAGTATCCATAATATAAGCACTATAATAAAAATGGGGAATGGTTCTGGTAGTTTTGCGTGAATTTGATCTAAATTCAAGAATTGTTGTGGCTAATTTGTTCGACAATATGTTTGCCCAATCCATCACATAACTATTGACTGCTGCTTCCATTAAAGGGACCATTTCAATGGTGAATTTAGAAGAATCATGTATCCCCCACATTCTACACCTCATAGCCCTGGCATAACAGTAAGGAGAAGCCAATGAGTCCACCGAGTACTTACCTGATGATTTGTGTTTGTGCTTCTCGGGATTATGTCTCCACTGCTTAATCGGGGCCGATTTTGTTTCATTTTCATTCACAAATTTTTCCAAGAAGGCTTTGTTGTACCGCTTTTCAGGTTCAGGCAAGTGATACATTTTCCTTAGATCATCAAGCTAGAACGAGCCAAAAATCCTCCTGTCAATTGTGCAAAATGTTCTGTTTGAAAATGGAATTTCCTCTACCACCCATCTCACTACGTTAATGTATGGAAGAATCTTTTCTCGTGCTGCTATTCTGTGCAAATATGAACAAGCTAAATCTTTGAGGGATGCTTCTGATTTACTAGTTGAGTCAGTTGTAGCTTCTTCTGATACTTCCTCAGGCTCCTCTGCTTCAATTAAATTGTAAATGCTCTCCCAACTAGTATTTCCAAGGTTGAGGCACGTAGTGTCTGAGATGAACCTTTTTTTCTTGGCCCTGGATCTTTGGTTGGCTACACTACTACTGTAGGAGCGGTGCTGCAAATTTCTTTGATTTATTCCCCATTTGTTTCAAATTTCTTATTTGAGCAGAGTTCTGCACAAGCGATAAGAAAAATGTGATACAGAGAAATGCCTCTAGAGACCAATATGAAAGAATTACATCGATCAGCAGGTGATAATGGATTATAGTGAAATTGCCGCGGATAAAATCTACAGAAAAATCTTCCCTTAACTGCTTCATTGATTAGTCGTTTAACCTGTCAACCATGGTAATGGAGGTATTTAATGTCCATCACGTCGTTTATATGCCAAATGATTAATTGAAGCGTGGCTTAGATTTCTTTGATGGATAATCAGAAGTAAATTGCAAATCGGTAATCAGAAGTAAATCGCCAATCAGTAATCAGAAGTAAATTGCCAATCGCCGATTGCGATACGCTTTATCGCATCGGAGGATTCGAGTATGTCTTTTAATCATGTGTTGACTATTATTGTCGATTGCCAATGGCGATATCTTTATCGCATCAGAGAAATTAAGGGGTGGGCTCTATTACATTGTGTTGTGCCATTTGACTTTTCTCGATATCTGATTGCGATATGCTTTTTGGATCAGAGAGAATGGATGTATCATTATGCATGCTTCCTTTGTTATTGTGATATATGATCTTCCGATCGCTTTATTGCAATAACGAAGAATTTTATAATCCTTTAAAGACCCACTTTATTTCTATTCAAAAGGCTTTTAAAATTTTCATTTACATTAAGTCTTTTGATAATGGTTTCCCTTATGATGGCTTAATACCAATTTATTCACACATCTAAGTTTACTCAAAAAGGGACCCATTTTATATTATGATTTTGTATAAAATTTTTATGAAATGGGGGGTTGTTGTATAGCACAAGACTACCATATGATAGTCACCCAGAATAAGGAGGATATGGTGAATAAGCATATTGCTCTCCATATGGTGGCAATCCAGTATTTAATGGATACATAGGTCTTTGTTGACCAGATTGCCCAGCTTGGTACTGATATGCAGGATCAAACTGTTGAGTTCCCATTAGAGAAGAACCAGGTAAAATTTTGGTTGAAGACAATGATTGGTAACCAACCAGGACAATGATTGGTAACCAACTGGGACAGAAGATTCACGATACAGGTGTGACCCAGGTGTGGTAGAAAACATCGAAGAGGTTACAACAGAAGATTCTGTTGCAGCTGCATCAGATGATACAGTCTGAGATGTTGACGGTTGTTCAACCATAGTTAATTGACCCAAAAGTTGTCCTAAATATTCGACGGGTACTTGAAAAAGATCAAATGAAGCAAAGAAATTAGGAGTATTAGGTTAAAGATAAACCCCAGCTCTAAAGTGAAACGGGGTTCCAGGTGTGGAATCTTCTTCCAATTCCTCCTCTATATCAATTAAACCTGGTGGAAGAACTTCACTATCAGGTCCGTAAAAGATTTTTGGTGTTCATGAAGTTGAAGTTTTAATAGTTACTGATGTCTAAGGGGTAACGGGTTGATTGTCTTCCAGTAAAGTAACAACTTCTGAATGTTCAAATTCGAAGTCCAGAGGTTCAGGTAAATGAGCAACAGTTTCAGTAAGAGGTTCCTGAACAACTTCAGGTTCAGATGTAACTTCTGTTTGCACTGGGATAGATTCTGGATTAACTTCTGGTTAAACTGATTCAAGTTCAGAAATACTTTCTTGTTGAACAATTTCAAGTTGAGGATCAATTTGTGGTTGAAAAACTTCGGTTACTGTTTCACTAGGATCAATGCTAATGTCCTCAGGTAATTGTGAAACTTCCTCTTCAGGAACGGATGTACCAAAAATAGTTGGAGTAACTGGAGTCTCTCTACTTACTGAAATAGGTGACTCAGGTAACTCAGATGAAGAACTAGGAGTTCTTGATGTATTAGACTCAGTTAAGTGAGACCACTTTTCCCGAATTGGTGTCGCTTCGGGAAGCAAAGGCGGTTTGCTCGTTGTTCTCTATGAACGATGGGGTATGGGTTGATGTTCCTCCACGATTGCTAATTAATTTTATTATCAAAAAAGAAATAAACAAAAAGGGGTATACTAGGAAAAAGGTTTACCAAGCAACTGTAAACTACAGAATACCTCCTGGTGAACCAAGATGTACTGGTAGGCAATCTCCCCGAATGTTGTGTTCGGTGTATCACAGTTTGCAAGGTGGCCGACTCAGTTACTTAAGGATGGATAGCAACCTAGAGTTGTTTTCCCATATATACCCGATGGTACATGGAGGCCCAGTCCGTATAAGCGCTATCTAATGCAAAACCGCACAGTGAGAGCATTCCCATATACTTTATGTACTGCAACACCACCCTATATACCCGAAGGTACGTGGATGAGCTACGATATACTCACATACATGGAATGAGGTATCACACTCGGGATGTATTGCAGACAAGTTAGCGACAGCTGCTTTGTTTTACGATGCCGGAACACGTCTCTAGCCTAGAACCACCAGTCTCGTTAATGACAATGCTCCATTAGGTAAATTGATGTTCATTTTAAGTTGATCTTGCTTAGGAATTTTCTTTTCAAGTTCACCATGTGATGTATTATGAAACTCCTAGGAATGCAACTATCATGATAAACATTCTTTCCATTCAATTTAATGATGAAAATCCTAGCTAATTAGGGATAGAGAAATCAGATTTCTTTTGATCAAAGAGCAAAGAGCACAATCTAAATGCAAATTTCCTACAATATTCTTATCATCACACACAAACTTTTTTCAATGCAACATGCATGTATTTATTTTCGATTTATCTTAATGTGAATGAACAAAAAGTAAAACTAATGCACAGTCGATCAATAAAATCTTTTCATAAAAATGATGATTTCGCGACAGTTTCTTTCCAATGAAAGGAAGACTTTACGACACTTTCGTTTTCAAAGAAATGAGGAATTACAACAATTTCAATGAAAAGACTAATCATATGCATACATCAATCAATCGATCTTTCATGAATGAAGACTTGACGACAATTCAATTTTCGAAGGAAAAGACGATTTAACGACACTTTCTTTCACTAAAGATCAATCGACCAAAAAACGAACTTTCAACTATAGATTGAAAATGACAAAGCAAATACATAAGAAACATTTATCAATCCTAGTCTAAGTAGGGCAAGGTAAGGAGATGGAAAACTATTTTCAGAGACAAGACATCATTTACATTCATTAAATCATTCAAACAGGCGAAAATTGGCAAAAAACTTCAGCTCCTAGATTGGAAACTGACCCTCAAGGGATCAGCACAGGCAGCAATGAGAGACAATGCACTGAAGTGCACTGGATCTATGCAGGAAGTGCATTGCAGTGCACTGTGTCCTTCATTGGGCTGCGCTAGTGACAATAAGCCATTATGAAGGCACTTTTGACACAGTTTTGACTCAATTTTCAATGAAAGAAGACTGAAATTCAATCAACGACCATAACTACAATATGTAGAAATGTCTTAAGAGGCTAATAAGCTACTAAGATGGATGATTTCTCCCCAGTGGAGTTGCCAATTTGTTTTGGGACGTTTTAGTGTTTACAGATAAATGCTTAAACCCTTAGACTAGTAGCTAAGTCTAGAACAACAGTGCAAAGCATTCTCTACTTTTTCTATGACCAATAGATTAAATAAGAGGTAAAGAAGCCTACCTGTAGCTTTCACTTACTCCTTATCTCCCTTGACCAATTTTATCGCTCCTTTCCATACTTAATCTGCTCGAAGAGTACCTACACATAGATAGAAGACAAAAACCAATCAAAGCATATGATCATGATCTATTGATTAAACATAGTATGGAATCAAGTACATAATACACATATGAAAGCATCAATGAATAACACGAGCATATGGAAAAAGATTTGAACACTTTATTAATAAAAGGAAGAGTTACAACCCAATTTGCTTGATTCAGCATCACTCCTCCAGTTCAATCCCATTCTCTCCTCATAACAAGCAAGACATTTTAACATCATTACAATACTTGAAATCAACTCAAGTCTCATACTAATAGCATTTCCCTATAATTTAATGATTTCGAGCCCCTCATCACTTAGATGAGTAGTCTTTTTATAGGTGAATGAAGGAAGTTGCCATAAATGGTGATAATGAATGCCCTTCCAAACTTAGGATTTAGTTCCATGGAGGAAGGGATAAAGGAATTGATGTTCCTTAACTCCCTACCTCATCCAAATTGGAGCTCAAAGGAGTAGATAAACTTGGGAAACTTCTAGATGCATCCAATGGAAAAGAATATTCCCAAACCCTAATGCAATTTCGCTCAAATTCTCCCAGCGCAGGACAAAGAGGGCTCAAGTGTGCTGAATAGCACACTATCAGTGTATGAACTACACTGCAGCGCACCGTAATGAAGGCCTGCTTGCGCTGATCTTCTTAGAGGCAGTTTTTGAATGATTTCAGTCATGAAACTTCTTGGGAAGCTACGCATTCTGATGGTTGACTTCTTTAGGGCATGTAACAACTAAATTAGGGTTTGATGGGCCCTAATAGTACTGATCTGTAAGTTGGGGTTGATGTGCCCAAATGGATCTGTAATAGCACGTGAGGGAGTGGGAGACTTGCTATGAAATATATGGCTCACATTCCAAATCCTTTAAACAATCTATCTGCATACAATAATAAAGAATTCTACTACAAGGAAAATGTGACAACAATAAATCAGAAGTACTTTATGTTCTTTGATTTTACCTCACCTTATTCTCCCATTGTCAACCTGCCTCGCTCGTCAGCGCATTTTTTTCTTCTAGTTGTGTTCCCAGGAGATATCATAGCTATATTATGTATGAAAGTTTGGGAAAAGTGGCCATCAAGTGGTTTGCATTTCCTTTTTGGAGGAAATATGGAATACTATAAGCACTTTTCTATGTATTTTCCTGTTCCAAACCATGAATAGAAACTTATGCATTATTTCTTTAGAAAAATAAAATCAAATAAAAATTGCATACCATTCACCCTATCAAATTCTTGTCAATCCAAAAGTTGCAAAAAATTAGATACCATTCACCTTAAAATACACCTTGGATCAGGTGAACACATTGCAAGGCCCATAAAACACATATATATCAATGTAGGAAAAAAAGGAAACCAAAGTGGCATCACCCTTCCAATCTACCAGAAGCACATATCTCAATAAAGTTGCAAACAATTTAAAAACAAACTACCATCACATGTCCAAAATCCTTTACAAATTGTAATTGATGTTAATGTCATTTATTGAAAGCACTGAAAGGAAATTCCCAAAATATGATTAAGGACTCAATTGTCAATAATAACCAAGTGCAATTTAACTATTGTAGACCCCATGCATATGACTAAAATATAAATACTTCCAAAAACACACTTATGGTACATTTGAACTACAAACTCTTATTTATGTGTTCAATTTAAAAAATAGGAAATCCAACTACCACATAAACATTCAAAATAAAATGTGATTCATGTGTTAGATGTTGCTCTGGTGTAAATCTATTGAATTTAGTGAGCAGAACCATCCTGATTGAAGCTCATGCCATTAGATCCTTGATATCCTTTCTAACAAGTGAACCATTAACCTAAAAATTCAAGAAAAATGTTAACATTAGCGAGAAGAAACACATACTTATCCGTAAAACATATTCATGAAAAAGGAACCGCCTCTTCTTGCTTTTCGTGATTAAATGGACCAACTTCAGAGGAACCACAACAGAAGACATCCAACACGAGTGTTGAGGTAAGGGGTACCCTTATCTCCAAATTTTATATATCTGTTAAGGTAAGGGGTACATATAGTTATATAGATATGTAATTCTATTTTTTTTATGGAGGAAATACCAAATTAATGTTTGAAGAAACAAAACTACAAAAAGACGAATGGCTAGTGAAAGAAAATTACACCAAAAAGCATAGCAGAAAAAGGTTGAGTTATCCCGAACATTCACCATTTGAACTATTCACTAGACCTAAAACCAAAAAGTACAAAATTAACATCAGATTCATACAAACAAATGAACAAAAATACAACCAATAATTATTTATAAATGATCCAACATATGGAAATACATAAGGAAAGAGAGAGTAGAATGTTTTGAAAATCAACCTTGTTCAATTTTTTCACAAAATCTAAAAAAACTTTGTAATCACTTTCTTCTAATTTGTAAGTATCATTCCTAGCATTGTATGATAAGTTTGTGATTTCTATAACATATGCAAGTTGTACAAAAGCATGATATGTAAAATCATACTTATACATGCACTACCCCTTTATTCTACTATACCAACATAATTGAAGCTCAATTCCTTCTAATCTATCCAAAATGTCGATGTCATTATGGTAATCAAACACCCTATTACCATCCTTCTTTCTTATTCTTTGAGCCCTTCAAATGTACCATGTTCCACAAGAAACACCTTGTTTTGTACTTCGAGGAACACCTTTTGTTGTAGTACATTCAGTGGGAGGAATTGAGTTTCTTTCAAACAACACCCCACAATCTGATCGAATTCCAAACCCAATTGAAACACCCTATTGTGGATCCTTCCCATATCGCCTAAAGTAGATCCCATTTCTCACTTTTGTCAACCTATCTTTTGATAATGTCAGATTTCCATTGAACTAACTAACCAAACATGCTTTGAACATATCCTTACCATCAAGATCCACCACTAGTTTTATCATTTTGCTTACATTTTCATCAATGACATCTATAATTTCATCCAATTCATGTCTCCACTCACTTTCCATTATTTGCAATTCACATTCATTGTGTACGAATGATGATGAAGATTGGAATATAGAGTTGGGACAACTCACTGGAGAGTCATCAACTACTTCATCCATAATTTGGAATGTTGGATAATTTTGATCCTCCGTCTATGGTTTAACCCACCAAGAAGATTGAGTGTAATTTTTTGGTTGCATTCCAAGATTTGATAAAATGTCTTGTGAATCCTTCAATCCAATCTTAAGGGCTTCTACAAGTTTAGCTTCTGTGGATATTGAATAATATTGTGACAATATGTCAATGTTTTGTATTGTTTCTTGGTGCAATTTATTCCAAATTCTTTCTTTCTTCTTATGAGATTTATTCAAAATTAAGCCCTTGGGGATTTGATTCTTCTTCAACAACTCTATTAAGGGTCCAAAAACACGAAGCAAGTCAGTGAAATCATAGGCCCTCTCCACTCGAACTATCCCACCAACTTTATTAAAGAATTTCTCACATACATCTAACCCAATCGGATGAAAAACACATGGAATGTTAGGGTAATGATCTCGAAACAATCTCATCAACAAAACTGCAAAATGGAAAGAAATTTTCACATCTTGATATGCTTCTCTGTTGATGAAATTTATGTTGACATTATTATGGGATTGTTTCTGTACCCAACATAACCATAATGTGAAGAAATGATGAAATTGTGAAGCATTTCGCACCCTTTCCCAGAGGCTCCAACTATGAGACATAAATATGTCAATGTATTTAGCAAAAATCATTAGATAAATCTTTGTAGCTAGTTTCCTCTCTAACTTTCCACTTGGTGTACTTATCAACTCTTTCAAACACCTTTGAACATACCTTGAAGCAATACGTTATGCGGAACCCAAATTTTGTCGATCCATCCTCTCTATATCTTCACCCTTAAGCTTGTGATCATCTAATTTAAACGTGTGATAAACCATTTTGACATGACCAAAACTTATGTAATCATTTCCTAAAACCAATTCTCATCGACCGCTAAACAAAGGATTCACTAGAGTTTTGTCATTGTGGATATAATCGTGGTCATGCAATCTTGTTAAATTGCAACCATTGTACAATCCGGTTAGCCGCCACCCTTCCCAAGGAATTTGATATCGAAGACCTGATATTGAAGAATAATCCTTCAACATAAGTTGTCTTCTTATGCTATCCCCATCCAAGTAATGACCAACAATAGGTCCCAAATTGTTTCCTACATGTTCCTTCCACATAGATTCTACCCATTCCCATTGTTGATAAACAAAATTCGCATTGAACCTTTTACATGTTGGATGAACAACCACAACCAAACGAGGAATATTTTCATCTAAAGGGTTTGCAATAATAACACGTGAATAATGTCCAATAAAATTGTTCTTAAACAAATCTATTATAATCTCATAGCCTACATCTCCCTCACCAACTATCACTAAGAAATGTGATTGGCATTGATGTTCTTCTTTCGTACCACAAAACCCCACCAATGTATCGCTTTTTTCTACCCACCTAACATATTTTTTTACAATTTCTTCATCTTCAATATGCAATATAGGAATTGGACCATCTATACCGTGCTTGGATTTATAAGAAGTATAAACTTTTTTGACTGCCTCAAAAATCTGCTCGTGCTCCCCTAGGATATATGCTAATGACTTTCTAACTTGCCTTAAAGTCATAGATATTGAAGGACCATCTAGATTAAAGCTAATAATGTTATGTAATATAGGATCTCCCCATAACTTAATCATCTCATATAGGGATTTTGTGGATGTACTATACCTTCTCCCTGCTTTTGCATGCATCGAGTTATGAAATATATCCTTGACAAATTCCCAAATTGCATCTTTACCTTGTAAAGTTTCTTGCTTATGTGCCTCACACGCATCCTTGCAAAACCTAAAGACACCCTTCCTTTCTGCCGATTCAAACAACTTTTCCTTTAGAGATCTCATTCTAATAGAGAGTGTAGCAACCTTTGTCCTCTCCCATGAAAGAGCTCACATTGTTCATATATGGTTAGGATTTGTAACCCTTGCAACATTCTTTAGTTCATTTTGATTCAAATAGTCCAGCCTTCGACCTTTTCCTGTATCTTGTTCACTTCTTGTATTGGTGAACATTGATTCACGATATAATCGCATCCTAAAGTCATCACATTTTGGAACCAAATTACAAAATCTAAATGTTAATGAATCAAATTGGATCCCTTTTTCAGAATCCCCCTGGCAATAAATATGCCTATATGTACCATCACTACGACATTCAATATCCTCATAATATAGCATGATCTTGGTATGCTTCTCTATGGCCCATAAATTTCCACCCCTTTGATCATCCATTAGGACCTTTTTTCCAATCTCTCCCCATTTCTATCAATATAAGGATACTAATACCCCCAACATTGTAGTAACAAGGGAGATAATTGAGTTATAATAATATGACAACACAATAAAAAAAATAAAAAATTTGAAGTAAGATAAATAAAATAATATACAAATTCATATTCAAGTTTAGTCTAAGCTGATAATTAACACACGTGAAGTAGAAGGTTGCACTTGTATAACCCCTATGTAATACTGATGGTGTTGATGGGACCAAGAACCTAGTAAAAATTTGTTGGGACTTATCATTGGTAGGCTTCTTGGGCCTCCCAACTGTGCTACTACTCATACCAATATCCTCATGTTAACCCTCATTTGTAGTAGTAGTAGTAGTGTACTTCTTTGATTTCATGTGTCTATTTAGAGAAATGGCAATATTACCACTTGCCAGCACTAAACAAAACCATTTATTACATCATGTACATTCGACTCTCACGTTTTTCATGTCCTTATAATCTCCAAGTGTTTCTTCCACCACTAGTCATATACTCATGACAAGTTGACTTGGGATGTGTTTGAAAGCCTCTTCAAGAAGAAGTACTTGTATGAGAGGTATTATGATGATAGAGCTAAGGAATTGTATGAGTTGTGAATGGGTTCTATGATAGATGAGGAATACTAGTAGATTTTTGGAGTTGCTGAGATATGTGCCTTACCTTAGAGAGGATAAGGCCAAGGTTCAGAGATTCATCAATAGATTTCTAGTTGCATACAGAGACCACATTGAGTTCAATGAGTCCAGATCGTTGGAGGAGGTCATTCGAAAGTTGAAGCAATATTATGAGCAGTCGAAACAAAAAGTTGAGCCGAAGAATTACTTGAATAGAAACAACAAAGCTAAAGGAAAATGGTCACGAAAGAGAGGAAGACCTAAAGATGCAAGTGAGAAAGATAATGAAGTTCCTTACAAGAATTTCAATACAACTGAGAAGGGACATGGAGAGCGGCAGACTATAGGCAGTGGGAATGAACTATTGTAGTGTTGGATATGTGGTAAGGATCATCATAAGAGGGATTGTCCACATTATCAGAGTGGTGGTAGACCCCAGATCTACAGTGCTCAGGAGGCGCATACAGTTGGTGATGGTGGTCATAAAATTCATCATATTTATGCAGCTATGGACAACATGTAGGCAGATCATCAGACATCGATCATTGAGATGGACAGTAAGCTTTGTGATCAAGTTGTTTTTATTTTGATTGATCTTGGATCTAACTATAGTTATATTAATCCTGACTTGATGCGTAAGTGTGGTTTGAGAAACAATGTTCATGAAAAAACTTGGTTGGTATAGTTGCCTACAAGTACGAAGAAGCGATTTCACCATTGGGTAAGAGCTTGTGCATTTGAGTTAAATGGTATGCCTACAAAGATGCATTTGAATGCATTTCCATTTGGATCGTATAGTATGATTTTGGGTATGGATTGGCTATACCTTCATAGAACCAAAGTGGATTGCTTCGACAAGGCCATTGAGTGCATGAATGATAGTGGGGAAAAGAGGACCTTGCAAGGAAAGAAGAAGCATACATCAGTGAGGATGGCTACTGCTATGCAAGCTAAGCGTAGTTGCAGAAAAAGGTTGTGTGATGTTTGAAGTACAAATTTCCAGTGACAAGGGTAAGGAGGTTGATGATGTTGATGTGTTGAGTAGGTGCCCAATATTGCAGCAGTTTCACGGTGTATTTCCTGAGGAAACTTTAGATTTTCCTCCTCACATGGAGGTAGAATTTTCTATTGAGTTATTGCTAGGGGTAGCTCCAACATCAAAAGCACCTTACAAGATGAGCACACTTGAGTTGGTAGAGTTGAAGTTGTAGCTAAAGGAAATGTTGGACAAAGGATACATTGTAGAAAAGGTTGTGTGATGTTTGCAGTACACATTTCCACCGACAAGGGTAAGGAGGTTGATAATGTTGATGTGTTGAGTAGGTACCCAATATTGCAGCAGTTTTAGGATGTATTTCCTGAGGAAATTTATGAGTTTCCACCTCACAGGGAGGTAGAATTTTCTATTGAGTTAGTGCTAGGAGCAACGCCAATGTCGAAAGCAGCTTACAAGACGAGCACACCTTAGTTGGTAGAGTTGAAGTTGCAGCTAAAGGAAATGTTGGACAAAGGATACATTAGACCTTGGGGCGCACCAGTGTTGTTCGTAAAGAAGAAAGATGGTACTATTAGATTGTGCATTGATTACATCTAGTTGAAAAAAGTAACGATCAAGAACAGGTACCCTTTTTGAAGGATTGATGATTTGTTTTATCAACTGAAGGGAGTAGCAGTGTTCTATAAGATCAAATTGAGATTGGGATACCATTAGGTACACATCAAGGAAGAGGATATTGTCAAGACTGTGTTGAGGACCAGGTATGGGCATTATGAGTTTGTTTTTTTTCCATTTGGCTTAACTAATGCTCCAACTACATTCATATGTTTGATGAATAGTGTGTTGTATCCTTATTTGGATAAGTTTGTTATTGTATTCATTGATGACATACTCGTATATTCTAAGAATGAGGAGGAACATGTCGAACATTTAGCAGCAGTGTTGTGATTGCTAAGAGAGCATCAATTTTATGCTAATATTAGTAAGTGAAACATATTTCAGAGTGAGGTACATTACATGGGACATGTTGTCTCCAAGGAAGGCATAGCAGTAGATCCGGAAAAGATAATGGTCATCATGGAACGGGTAGCTCCTAAAAATGTAGATGAGGTGAGATCATTTATGGGATTGGCAAGTTACTACATGAGGTTCATCGGGAACTTCTCATGCATTGAATATCCTATCACATAATTACAGTGGAAAGGTAAGAAATTTGAATGGACAATAGAATGTGAAGATAGTTTTGAACAACTTAAGCAATTGTTGACACATGCGGCAATGCTAAAGATTGCAGATCCGAACTAGGAGTTTGTTGTGTGTATAGATGCTTGAAAAGGGGGACTTGGTGGAGTTCTCATGCAAGAAGGACATGTAATGTGCTATGAGTCACAAAAACTAAATGAGCATGAGTATAACTATGTAATGCACCATCTTGAGCTAGCAACAATTATACATGCATTGAAGATGTGGAGATATTATTGTCTGGGCAGGAGGTTCACATTGATGAGTGATCATAGTGGGCTGAGGTATTTGGTTGAGCAGCCGAATCTAAATGTCAGGCAAGCTAGATGGTTGTACACCCTTAGTGAGTTTTACTTCAAGATCAGATACATCAAACGAAAGGAGAATTGGGTTGCAACCTCTCTTAGCAGGAAGGTACATGTAAATCATATAACATCTATAAGCTCTTATGGGACAGAGTTAAATGATAGGATTTTACAGGAAGTTCAGTTAGATGAGAAATACCTGGAGATCATGCACTGGTTATAGAAGAGAATAGGTATAGGTATAGGTGCAAGTGCACGTATAGGTGCAGATACAGCTACATGTTATCATGATGCAAACTATCATCTCATGGTAGATGGATTAGTGAGGCTTCGAGACAGGATCTATGTGCCAAATTGCAATGATTTCAAGAAGCTTATCTTGAGGGAATTTCATGTGAAACCGTATTGAGTTCATCCATGATATCCAAAATACATTGACGGTGGTGAATAAGTTCTATTATTGGTTGTGTTATCACTGCAAGAAACTCTCCTAGGTTGTAGCTCGGAGATGCCTGGTAACATATAATCTCCAATATTGTTCTCGGAATTATTGGAATGGATGATGGTTTGGATCAAGTTAGATAACCATTTTATCTCTATTCCCACTCAAGACATGCATGAACACCCTCAACAATATAAGGCTTTAGACCACTAATTCTCAATAGTTTATAGATTCAATGAATCAATGGAGAATACTGACTATACCAGCAGATGCATACATAAACACATATGAATGGCTAGCTAAAAAAAGAAAATGAAGCTTGAAAATCTAATTGATCAATGTAGAGATAAGATGATAGTTATCTGGAATTAGACATAGAAGAAACATGAATAACCTATTCAAGTGCAAGCATAGAACATAAGAGAAAATGGGCATTGAACATGTAACAACAAAAGAAGCTTATATTGCTGGAATGAATATGAGAATCTAGAGGAGTAGAGTCTCTAGAGTCTCCAAAAGTTGAACCCTTGTTACTTTGAATTTTCAAGTATTGGTAGGCCTTTTAAAATGCTCTCGAGCCTTCTGAGGCTCGAGAGGTCTTAATCTATCCTATCTACCCTTTTGTTAATGACTTGATGCCATGACCAGATACGCAGGAGCTTGGAGGCCTCTTTTTCTAACAATAGTAACCAATTTCTGGTCATTTGCTGCACTATCAGGGAGCTCGCTCGTGCCAGCAATGCTCCATGATCTTTTTGGGTTGATTCAGTTGCATCATGCTGGGCTTTTTCCCTTTCCAGCCTCTGTCTGCCGGCAGTTGTCTCCTGGCCGAATCCCTCTTCTGGCATGTAGATATTATTGCATAACGCCTCTAAGGAGGGTGGCTGCCTGTATCGTAACCAGATGGATTTCCGGGCCTTTGAAATCCCTTCAATTGGCCCCTTTCTATTAACACAGAGGAATGCTGTAATATTGTGGAATTCTGCCAAAACTCGTTGTTCTTCCGGACTTCAAAAGTCCTTAAATTTGGTCTATTCTTCCATCGGGTCTGCCTGTGATCGCTTATCGCAAGTCGCTTCACCGTTGTTTCCAATATTCCCTTTGTATTTTGAAATATGTGAAAAACACTAAAAATCATGAAAAACTGGCTTTGGCGGACCTGGAATATTATACATTAGCCTTAAGGAACCCTTTTAGGTCCGACTTATCGCATCGACGCTTGATGGACCCTTTGTATTTTGTTTAATAAACGAAATACACAAATACAAAGGAAAATGCCTTTTCTGCAGATCTCAAAATCTATGCAATGAGGTTTATATAGCCATCGGGTCCAGTTCATCAGATTGTATAAATGTATAAACACCTTGCTCCTTTTCAATGTTCCGACACGATATTGTGATGCGACTTGTCGCAATCACATATTGCCCAAGCTTGACGTCTTTCCCTATAACATTGGCATATGCCCTTGCCGATTGTGATTCGTCGATATTAGAGATCGTGATATCGCATTAGCCTGGTCCTATCATGCGCCTGCCTTCGATATTCTCTGACTGCCTTAGCCGATTGCGACCCACTGATCCGATCATCGAATATCGCTGATCGGGGGTGTCTTCTGCCCGACCTTAAGTCCTCCTCTGTGTTGGCCGATTGCGATTTTCCGATCATATCTGGACCGTTGATCGGCTAGATCTAATGGCTATTGTGCCTTGACTGTTGCCACCGTCGATAGCTCTATTTTTTCATTGCTTTCTTGTGTTTTTGCCTCCCGATAGTGTTTTTCCGCCCTTTTAAGGGCTCTCCTCATGCGGTTGTTTTGATCTTTTAGTTGATCCTTAAGAAGATTTTGAAGACTTCATGAGTGTTTCGGATCCATTTTGGGCCACACCAATAAGGCTAACACTAGCTCCTTCTGGGGATGAAAGCCTCACTGTGAGGTATCAAGAACTACATAACAATGCCTTTCCTGTAGAACCAAAACCAAATCTACCTCCTAGTGTTCCATTGGGAATGGAGTCTATTTTCCATAAAAACTAAAACTGAAAAACATATTTACAATATTAAGGCTTTAAAGCCTTAAATGAAATAAAGTTTCAAGAACCGCCCATTGACTGGGCCACCAAAAACATCTCCTCCTTCCAAACTATGCAGAATAAAGGTATTGTTCTACTGAATTTGAGTGATGACAAACAGACTTGTCCATAAGGAATCGAACTTAATATGATTACCTTTCTTTTCCTTCAATGCATCCCATTTGAGAACCCAGTCACCAACTTGAAAATTGTCCACGTTTGCCTTCCTATCAAAGGTCTCTTTGATCCTCTTCTGATGAATTCTTGACTTCTCAACCAGCTGCTCTCTGATCTGCTTAATTTAACCAGGTTATTCATTCTCCTTATCATGTCATTCTCTTAATATTATTCCTCTTGCAAGAATTTGGCCACAAGGAGAATCAACTGGATAGGAAAAACAACATCAGCACCATAAACCAGCTTAAATGGAGAATTTCCTATGGACTTCTTGATGGTAACTCTGTCAGCCCATAGTGCAAACTTCAACTTGGAATCCCATCTCTTTTTGTTGTCCTCCAACAGTTTTTTGATTATCCTTACAAGACTCTTGTTAGATGATTCTGCCAGGCCATTGCCTTGAGGATAATATGAGGTAGAATGCACCAATTGAATGCCCATGGATTTAGTCATGTCCACCAATTCTTTTGTCTTGAAAGCTGCTGGATTATCAGTGACTAGCTTGGTTGGGCAACCAAATCTAGTGAAAATATTATCATTTAATAACTTATGACAATTTGATGATTAGCATTCTTAACGGGTATAGCCTCAATCCACTTAGTGAAATAATCTGTGGATACCAAGATCCATTTGTGCTGGCCACTGGAATGTGGATTAATCTCACCTATGAAGTCCAAGCCCCACTGCTAGAAGGGACTACTGATGTGTACTGGCTTTAATGGCAGAGATTTTAGTTGTTGTCTTCCTACAAACCTATGGCATTTGTCACAAAACTTCACAAAAGAAAACACATTAGAGAACAGCGAGGCCAATAATACCCAGCTCTCAGGATCTTGTGGGCCATAGTTTTCGAATAATGATGTCCTCCACAGATGCTAGAATGGAGCTGGTGCGTGACTTCCACAAATTGTCCTTTGTCGAGACATCTCAAGAGGATCCTTGATGGGTCTTTCCAATAGAGCAGGTTTTCATTAATGCAGAATTTGGATGTTCTGAGCTTAATGGCCCAGGCTTGGCTCGAGCTAAACCCTAGGGGGACTTCTAGCTTCTGCAAAAAATGAACTACGTTGGAATTCCAATCACATGTGGCTAGATTTTCAGCCAAGGACTGATTCCACTCTCTCTCTTTTGCTGCTTCATCTGTCTGATCATCACCTAAATTTGAACCCATGCAATTGATGTCTAACAAGCTACAATTTTCCTCAGCCATAAGTTTAGCCAAGCCCTGGCCTTTGAGAAGCTTGGTAGGCTTCACCTGTATGGTGAACTATATGAATTTTTCAATCCATTTAGCTTTCTTTCCATCAATATTTGGCTGAGTTAGAATATCTTTTACTGAGGCCGAAGGTACACATGCAATCACTTTGGATTGCAAGATATAAATTCTGAATTCCTTATAAAGATTTTGTGAGAGCATAAGCTTGTTTTTCAATAAGGTCATACCTTAGTTCGACATCCCTCATAGTTTTGCTAAAAAAGGCCACACAGTGTTCTATGCCTTCATCATTTTTCTGCAACAAAATTGTTGCAAGTGTATCATAAGAGGAAAAAGAGAAGATATAAAACTCCTTGGTTTAATTTGGGCTAACTAGAGTGCGAGATTCCATGAGAGCTTGTTTGATGGCTTCAAAAGAGCTTCTTGCAACACCTGTCCATTTTATTTCTGATCCTTTCTTCAGCATGAAAGTGATGTGCTTCACTAGTTCTACAAAGTTTGGAATGAACCTCCTTACAAAGTTAATCTTACCCAGGAAAGATTAAATGTCCCTTTTTGACCTTGGGATGGATAATGTTTGAATTGCTTGAACTCTTGCTAGATCAATCTTCACACCTTCAGCAGAAAAAATATGTCCCAGAAGTTTGCCTTCTTCTAGAGAAAATTGCGACTTCTTTGGGTTCACAAAAATTCTGAACTGTCTACACTTTAGAAACACCTTCTTAAGATGCTGCAAATGGTCCTTGTGAGTGCTGGAAAACACTGTTATGTCATCAAGGTAAATAAGGACAAACTTTTCCTTCTCTCCCACAAAATCTATGTCCATGGCCCTCTAAAAAGTAGCCCCAACATCCATCAGTCCAAAAGGCACCTTGGAGTACATGAAAGTGCCCCAAGGAGTAGTGAAGGCGGCCTTTTCCTGATCTTTTGGGTGTACAAAAATCTGATTGTAACCTGAAAATCCATCTAGGAAAGAAATGAATGTAGCCCCTGAAACGTTTTGCAGCAAGTGTTCCATCTTAGGCAGGGGGTGGTTGTCTTTTATAGAGCATTTTTTCAGATTCCTGAAGTCAACACAACTCCTGATTTCTCCATTCTTCTTTCTTACTACCACAAGGTTAGCCGTCCACTTTGAATACCTTAGGGGAACTATGATCTTGGCATCCAACAACTTCTTGATTTATTTCTCAATCAAAGGCAATAGGAGAGGGTTGATATGTCTTAATTTCTGCTTAAAAGGGATGGTGTTCTTTTCTAGTGGAATCTTATGCTGAATGATGTTTGTGTCATAGGTCTTGAGATCATTATATTCCCAAGCAAAAATATCAGTAAATTGATTCATCAAGGTGCAATACTCAAAATTCTGGGCAGCAGACAAGTGAGTGGACAGATTTATGTATTTTGAATGGGATGGAGTCCCTACATTATGTTTATGGACAACGGACTCATTTTCCTTTTTGGTAGGCTTATAAGGTACATTGTTATGATCAAACAGCTTTTCTAGGGGCATCAATCCTTTGGGTATATAGTTACTAGGCAGCTGGACAATGCTTTCGCAGCCAATCTCATCCTTTAGCTTGGACTGGTTGTATTTTTCCATGGTTTCGTTTTCTTGGTTGATGCACATTTGAGAAAATTCATCAACAACTTGTTAAAACCTGTTAATTTCATCATCATCTTCAAAAAATTTCCAGTATTTGACATTGTTAGGCAGAGATGGTCTATATTTCACCTAAACTTCATAAGTCAATTTAGGAGGAAAAGGAGGAATAAACATGGTAGCAGACACAGCAAGGGAATCAACGAGCTGGTTCTTCATTCTGGGGATGTAAGAAATGCTGAAAATATTAAAAGCGTCCTTAATCTTCCATACCTCATCTCTGTATGCTTTAAGCCTTGGATGCTTTGCTTGGAAAGTTTTGTTGACCTACTGAATGATAAGGTCTGCGTCTCCAAACACTTTCAGACCTTTATTGCCCATTTCTTTAGTAGCATTGAAGCCTAACATCAAGGCTTCATACTCTGCTATGTTATTTGTGACCTGAAAAGTTAATTTGAAAGATAAATGAATGCATTCCTGTGTGGGGGACACAAGGAATACACCTACCCCTGCAGCTTCTTTAGAGAAATCCCCATCAAAGAACATGTCACTAATCTGTGGGCCTTCTTCCTCTGCGATCTAGCAAACTGGTTTTTTAAGCTGCATGGAGGCCAACTGGGATTCTTCAATCTGAAGAATACAAGCTCCAAAATCAGTGTCGACAACATAGATGGGATGATTAGTGGGATTATTTTCATAACTGATTATATAAACCAACTGAGCCTCTTTGTATAATCTCTTACTCTCACCTCCAAAAATTGGGACAGTAGCATAGGACATATCATTTTGCAATGTTCCATGTAATCTCTTCATCCAACCTCTCGAAAGTAGCATGCCAAACTTGGGGGGTACATCTGCTACCACAATATCCATCATCATGCTCTTCATGGGCAACTGAGACAAAGTGATGGCTAGGTCCTTGATTAATCCTAGACATTTCACTTTTCTAGAGTCAAAGGAAAACAGGTCATGGTAAGGCTTGGAAATGTCAAGACCCAATTCATCCACGACTACCTTGGGCATTAGATTATGGCTAGATCTAGTGTCCAAAAGACAGTTATGAAGGATTTTTTCATGAATGGCCAGTGAGACATAGAATGATGGGGAGTTGTCTTCACAATTTCCAATCATTGGGCTGAGAATAGCACCTGGTTTGTCATCTTGTAGATTTACATAGTCAGTGGAGGCTTGGATGGCTTTAGGCTCAAGGGCCTCAAGGATGGATCTTTTGATGGACTCATTCTTCACTAATTCAATCAGAGGTATAGGTATTCTTAGCTTTTGAATTGCTGATTGAAAACTGAAAGGAGAAGGAGACTTGTCAAGGTCTCTTACCTCGTGAGCTGGAGCTTTGAGGATGATGGGATTAGCTGCTAGTCGCTTCCGCTTATTAGCTTGTTGTACTTTAGGGACAACGGCTCTTTGAATAGGAGTTTCCTTGGCATTATTCATATTTGACCTCAAATTATATTTGTGATGATATTCAGTTTGCATAACAGCTTCACCATCCCATTCTTGGTTGATCTGGTCATTGAATAATGACTTTTCATAGGCAGCTAAGTTAAAAAAGGAGGTACTGCCTTTGTCTTCCATACAATGGATCTCATCATCTTCTTGAAACTGCTCTTCTTCCATGACTATGTTCTAGAAAGGGGTCTTCACCCTTTGGTCTTCATTGGAATCTTTGCTTCTTTGCAAATTCTGCAACTGCTCATTAGCTCTTCTATATGGAGTTGGATTTCTAGGAGAAAAGGTATTAGGAAATCTTCCTTTCTCAGGGTGCTGCCCAACCTTTAATTTGGAGATCTCAGAGGCTAATGACTCTATCATCTTGGTCATTTTATCTATCTTGGGATTTTGAAGATGATGAAGATTCGCCCCTATGTCTCCTTCTATCGACATTTCCCTTGAGCTTCTCTGCAGCCATGATTTTTCATTTTACTTCCAAGGCTGCATCCTGCAGATCAACCAAAGTAGCACATCGCCTCTCTCTCAATAGTAGACAGAAGTCATAATTGAAAGCACTAGCATAGGTGAGTTTAGCAGAGGTAGTGGTGTGTTTTACCTCAGCTGGTATTTTTCTGTACATGCGGTTAAATCTCTTATTGAAATCAAACAACAACTCACCATTTTCCCTCTTTAAGTTCCCAAATTGAGTGTGGTAGTAGAGTAGATCTTTCTTATCCCCCAAATTCTTTAAGAATGCATCATCTAAAGCCTTAATATCTGCTATAGATCTTGGGGTCATTTCTCTGAACCATTTTCTAGCCTCTCCATCTAGGCTTTGGACAAAGACTCTCATCCAGACATCATCTTCACTAATTTCCAGGTTATCAACATAGCTATAGAATGATTCAAGGTGTTCTTTAGCTGTAACACCTTTAGTCCCAGTGAACTTAGGCCTATACTTTTGATATTTGCCAGTAGGCATGGCATTCAAAGGAGTGGGCAGTACTAGAGGTCCATTTTGGTAGGTGCTTGTGGGCCTGCCTTAGCTATGGTAGCTATAAGGGTACTAGAAGTCTGAATGATAGAGGGCTGAGGAGTGATTGATAGGACTAAATGAATAGGAGGAGAGGTTTCCTTTGGGCTTGCAACAAAAGGAGAACCTAAAGAATAAGGAGCTTTATGAATTTCTGAGATTTTTTCTTCACTGCTAGTATTAGAAGCTATACTCTCAACATGTATTTGTTCTATTATAGGATTTTCTTGGAGAGATATAGAATATTTTTTATATTTACCTCACCCTCATGCTCCTTTATATAATAATTTTCTTTCTTTGATGATTTTTTCAGGATCATATATTGGGTCAGCTTGTGGCTTTTGAGGATTTCTCCGAGTATGCCTCACAAACTAAGCCAGAACTATGAAGTGGAGTCACCAAGAGGTTCGTCCTTCAGTAGAGTTGCCAGATAGATGATTACAACCAAAAATGTTCCTTGACTTTGTTTATCATCAAAGCTTGATCTGTGTCGTCTCCCAAGCAAGATGAGCTTCAGTTTCCTCTCCCCGACAGTGGCGTCAATTATGTTATCACTCCAAGAAACTCTCCTAGGTTGTAGCTCAGAGATGCTTGGTAACATATAATCTTCAATATTATTCTTGGAACTATTGGAATGGATGATGGTTTGGATCAAGTAAGGTAACCATTTCAGCTCTATTCTCACTCAAGACATGCATGAACACCCTCAACAATATAAGGCTTTAGACCACTAATGCTCAATAGTTTATAGATTCAATGGATCAATGGAGAATACTGACTGTACCAGTAGATTCATATATAAATACATATGAATGGCTAGCTACAAAAAGAAAATGAAGCTTGCAAATCTAATTTATCAATGCAGAGATAAGATGAAAGTTATCTAGCATTAGACACAAAAGAAACATGAATAACCTATTCAAGTGCATCATAGAATAGAAGAGAAAATGGACATTGAACATGTAACAACAAAATAAGCTTATATTGCTAGAATGAAGATGAGAAGCTAGAGGAGTAGAGTCGCCATAGTCTCCAAAAGTTGAACCCTTGTTACTTTTAATTTACAGGCAAGTATTTACAGGCCTTTTACAATGCTCTCAAGCCTTTTGAGGCTTGAGAGGTCTTAATCTATCCTATCTTTCCTTTTGTTAATGACTTGATGCCATGGCCAGACACACAGGAGCTTGGAGGCCTCTTTTTCTAATAGCAGTAACCAATTTTTGGTCATTTACGGCATTGTAAGGGAGCTCGCTCGTGCCAGCGATGCTCCATGATCTCGTTGGGTTGATTCAGCTACATCATACTGGGCTTTTTCCCTTTCTGGTCTCTGTCCACTTGCTGTTGTCTCCCGGACGAATCCCTCTTCTAGCATGTAGATATTATTGCATAATGCCTCTAAGGAGGGTGGCTTCCTATATCGTAACCGAATGGATTTTCGGGCCTTTGAAATCCCTTCAATTGGCCCCTTTCTATTAACACAGAGGAATGCTGCAATATTGTGGAATTCTGCCAAAACTTGTTGTTCTTCCAGACTTCAAAAGTCCATAAATCTGTTCTATTCTCCCATCGGGTCCGCCTATGATCGCTTATCGCAAGTCGCTTCGGCCTTATTTCCAAGCTTCCCTTTGTATTTTGAAATACGTGAAAAACACTAAAAATCATTAAAAATTGGCTTCGGCGGACCTAAAATATTATACATTAGCCTTAAGGAACCCTTTTAGGTCCGGCTTATCACATCGGCGCTTGATCCCTTTGTATTTCATTTTATAAGCATAATACACAAATACAAAGGAAAATTCCTTTTTTGCAGATCTCAAAATCTATGCAATGAGGTTTATATAGCCATCGGGTCCGACTCATCAGATCACATAAATGTATAACTGCCCTGCTCCTTTGCAATGTTCCGACGCGATATTGCGATGCGACTTGTCACAATTGCATATCGCCCAAGGCTGAGGTCTTTCCATATAACAATGGCCTATGTCGTTGCCGATTGCGATCTGCCGATATTAGAGATCGCGATATCGCATCGGCCCAGTCCTATCGTGCATCCACCTCCAATATCCTCCAACTGCCTTAGCCGATTGCGACCCACCGATCTGATCATCGGAGATCGCTGATCGGGGGTGCCTTCCGTCTGACCTTAAGTCCTCCTCTGTGTCGGCTGATTGTGATTTTCCGATTAGATCTGGATCATTGATCGGCCAGATCTAACAGCTACTGTGTCTTGACTGTTTCCACCACCGGTAGCTCTATTTTTTCACCGTTTTCTTGGGTTTTTGCTTCCCGATAGTGTTTTTACGCCCTTTTAAGGGCTCTCCTCGTGCAGCCGTTTTGATCTTTTGGATGATCCTTAAGAATATTTTGAAGACTTTGGGAGTGTTTCGGATCCATTTTGGGCCACATTCCAACAGGGCTAACACAGGCTCCTTCTGGGGATGAAAGCCTCCCTCTGAGGTTTCAAGAACTACAGAACAATGCCTTTCCTATAAAACCAAAATCAAATCTATCTCTTAGAGTTCCATTGGGCATGGCGTCTATTTTGCAAAAAAATTAAAACTGAAAAACATATTTACAATATCGAGGCTTTAAAGCCTTAAATGAAATAATGTTTCAAGAACCGCCCATTGACTGGGCCACTGAAAACATCTCCTCCTTCCATACTGTGCAGAATAAAGGTATTTTTCTGTTGAATTTGAGTGATGACAAACAGAACTATCCATAAGGAGTGAAACTTACCATGATGACCTTAATTTTCCTTCAATGCATCTGATTTGAGAACCCAGTCACCAACTTGGAAATTGTCCACTTTTTCCTTCCTGTCAAAGGTCTCTTTGATCCTCTTCTGATGAATTCTTGACTTCTCAACCAGCTGCTCTCTGATCTACTATAATTCAACTAGGTTATTCATTCTCCTTATCATGTCATTCTCTTCATCCTGTTCCTCTTGCAAAAATTTGGCCACAGAGAGAATCAGTTGGATAGGAAAAACAACATCAGCACCATAAACCAGCTTAAATGGAGAATTTCCTATGGACTTATTGATGGTAACTCTATCAGCCCATAGTGCAAACTTCAACTTAGAATCCCAGCTCTTTTTGTTGTCCTCCAACAGTTTTTTGATTATCCTTACAAGAATCTGGTTAGATGATTCTGCCAAGCCATTGCCTTGAGGATAATATGAGGTAGAATGCACCAATTGAATGCCCATGGATTTAGTCATGTCAACCAATTATTTTGCCTTGAAAGTTGTTGCATTATCAGTGACTAGTTTGGTTGGGCAACCAAATCTAGTGAAAATATTCTCATTCAAGAAATTTATGACAACTTGATGATTAGCATTCTTAGCAAGTATAGCCTCAATCCACTTAGTGAAATAATCAGTGGCTACCAAGATCCATTTGTACTGGTCACTGGAATGTGGATTAATCTCACCTATGAAATCTAGGCCCCACTGCTAGAAGGGACTGTTGATGTGTAGTGGCTTTAAGGGAAGAGATTTTAGCTGTTTTTTTCCTACAAACCTCTAACATTTGTCACAAAGATTCACAAAAGAAAACACATCAGAGAACAGAGAAGGCCAATAATACCCAGCTCTCAGGATCTTGTGGGCCATAGTTTTCCAAAGTCCTCCATATATTCTAGAATGGAGCTGGTGCATGACTTCCATAGATTGTCCTTTGTCCAGACATCTCAAGAGGATCCCTGATGGGTCTTTCCAATAAAGCAGGTTTTCATTAATGCAGAATTTGGCCGATCTGAACTTAATGGCCTGAGCTAAACCCTGGGAGGACTTCTAGCTTTTGCAAAAAATGAACTACGCTGGAATACCAATCACACGCGGCTAGATTTTCAGCTAAGAACTAATTTCACTCTCGCTCTTTTGTTGCTTCCTCTGTCTGCTCATCACCTAATTTTGAACCCATGCAATTGATTTATAACAAGCTACAAATTTCCTCAGCCATAAGTTTAGCGAAGCCCTGGCATTTGACAAGCTTGGTCGACTTCACCTCCATGTTCAACTCTATGAATTTTGCAATCTATTTAGCTCTCTTTCCATTGATATCTGGCTAAGTTAGAACATCTTTCACTGAGGCCGAAGGTACATATGCAATCACTTTGGAATGCAGGATATAAATTCTAAATGCCTTTAAAGATTTTATGAGAGCATAATCTTTTTTTTCAATACGTTCATACCTTAGTTCAACATCCCTCAGAGTTTTGCTGAAAAAGGCCATAGGGTGTTCTATGCCTTCATGATTTTTCTGCAACAGAACTGCTGCAAGTGTATCATAAGAGGCAAAAGAGAAGATATAAAACTCCTTGGTGTAATCTAGGTTGATTAGAGTGGGAACTTCCATGATAGTTTGTTTGATGGCTTCAAAAGAGCTTCTTGTAGCATTTGTCCATTTTATTTCTAATCCTTTCTTCAACATGGAAGTGATGTGTTTCACTAGTTCTGTAAAGTTTGGAATGAACCTCCTTACAAAGTTAATCTTACCCAGGAAATATTGAATGTCCCTTTTTGACCTTGGGATGGACAATGTATGAATTGCTTGAACTCTTGCTGGATCAATATTCACACCTTCAGTGGAAACAATATGTCCCAGAAGTTTGCCTTCTTCTATAGCAAACTGTAACTTCTTTGGGTTCACAGAAATTCCGAACTGTTTGCACTTTAGAAACACCTTTTTCAGATGCTGCAAATGGTCCTTTTGAGTGATGGAAAAGACTGTTATGTCATCAAGGTAAATAAGGACAAACTTTTCCTTCTCTCCCACAAAAGCTATGTTCATGGCCCTCTGAAAACTAGCCTCAGCATTCATCACTCCAAAAGGCATCTTAGAGTACATGAAAGTGCCCCAAGGAGTAGTGAAGGCATTCTTTTCCTGATCTTCTGGGTGCAGAACAATCTGATTGTAACCTGAAAATCCATTTAGGAAAGAAATGACACTAGCCCCTAAAATTTTTTGTAGCAAGTGTTCCATCTTAGGCAGGGGTAGTTGTCTTTTATAGAGCATTTGTTCAAATTCCTGAAGTCAACACAAAGCTTGATTTCTCCATTCTTATTTCTTACTAAAACAAGGTTAGCTATCCACTTTGAATACCTTAGGGGAACTATGATCTTGGAATCCAACAACTTCTTGATTTCTTTCTCAATCAAAGGCAATAAGAGAGGGTTGATAGGTCTGAATTTATGTTTAAAAGGGATGGTGTTCTTTTCTAGTAGAATCTTATGCTGAATGATGTTTGTGTCATAGGTCTTGAGATCACTATATTCCCAAGCAAAAATATCAGCAAATTGCTTCATCAGGGTGCAACACTCGGAATTCTTGGCAGCAGACAAGTGAGTGGATAGATTTATGTATTTTGAATGGGCTGGAGTCCCTACGTTATGTTTATGAACAGGAGACTCATTTACCTTTTTGGCAGGCTTATACGATACATTGTTATGATCAAATAGCTTTTCTAGGGGCATCAATCCTTTGGGTATATAGTTACTAGGCAGCTGGACAATGCTTTTGCGGCCAATCTCATCCTTTAACTTGCACTGGTTGCATTTTTCCATGGTTTCGTTTTCTTGGTCGATGTGCATTTCAAAAAGTTCATCAACAACTTGTAAAAACCTGTTAATTTCATTATCGTCTTCAAAAAATTTCCAGTATTTGACATTGTCAGGCAGAGATGGTCTATATTTCACCTGAACTTCATAAGTCAATTTAGGAGGCAAAGGAGGAATAAACATGCTAGTAGCCACAACAAGGGAATCAGTGAGCTGGTTCTTCATTCTGGGAATGTAAGAAATGCTGAAAATATTAAAAGAGTCCTTAATCTTCCATACCTCATCTATGTATGCTTTAGGCCTTGGATGCTTTTCTTGGAAAGTTTGGTTGACCTGCTGAATGATAAGATCTGTGTCTCCAAACACTTTCAGACCTTTGATGCCCATTTCTTTAGCAACGTTTAAGCCCAATATCAAGACTTTGTATTCTCCTATGTCATTTGTGACCTGAAAATTTAATTTGAAAGATAAATGGATGCATTCCTATGTGGGAGACACAAGGATTACACCTTCCCCTGTAGCTTCTTTAGAGAAAGCCCCATCAAAGAACATGTCCCAAATTTGTGGGCCTTCTTCCTCTGTGATTTGGCAAACTGGTTTTTTAAGCTGCATGGAGGGCAACTGGGATTCTTCAATCTTAATAATACAAGCTACAAAATTAGTGTCGATAGCATAGATGATATGATTAGTGGGATTCTTTTCATCATTGATTATATAAGCCAACTAAGCCTCTCTGTATAATCTCTTACTCTCATCTCCAAAAATTGGGACAGTAGCATAGGACAGATCATTTTTCAATGTTCCACATAATCTCTTGATCCAACCTCTGGAAAGTAGCATGCCAAACTTGGGGGATACATCTGTTACCACAATATCCATCATCATGCTCTTCATGGGCAGTTGAGACAAAGTGATGGCTAGGTCCTAGATTAATCCCGGACATTTCACTTTTCTAGAATCAAAAGAAAACAGGTCATGATAAGGCTTGGTAATGTCAAGACCCAATTCATCTATGACCACCTTGGGCATTAGATTATGGCTGGCTCCAGTGTCCAAAAGGCAGTTATGAAGGATTTTGTCATGAATGGCCAGCGAGACATAGAATGATGGGGAGTTGTCTTCAAAATTTTCAATCATTGGGCTGAGAATAACAGCTGGTTTGTCATCTTGCAGATTTACATAGTCAGTGGAGGCTTGGATGGCTTTAAGCTCAAGGGCCTCAAGGATGGATCTTTTGAGGGACTCATTCTTCACTAGTTTAATCAGATGTATAGGTATTATTAGCTTCTAAATTGCTGATTGAAAACTGAAAGGAGAAGGAGACTTGTCAAGGTCTCTTACCTCGTGAGCTGGAGCTTTGAGGATGATGGGATTAGTTACTGGTTGCTTTTGCTTATTAGCTTGTTGTACTACAGGGACAACAACTCTTTGAACAAGAGTTTCCTTGGAATTATTCATCTTTGACCTCAGATTATATCTGTGTTGATCTTCAGTTTGCATAACAGCTTCACCATCCCATTCTTGGTTGATCTGGTCATTGAATAATGACTTTTCATAGGCAGCTAAGGTAAAAAAGGAGGCACTACCTTTATCCACCATACAATAGATCTCATCATCTTCTTCAAACTAATCTTCTTCCATGATTACATTCTGGAAAGGGGTCTTCACCCTTTGGTCTTCATTGGCATCTTTGCTTCTTTGCAAAATCTGCAATTTCTCATTAGCTCTTCTATATGGATTTGGATTTCTAGGAGCAAAGGTATTAGGAAATCTTCCTTTCCCAAGGTGCTGCTCAACCTTTAATTTCGAGATCTCAGAGGCTAATGACTCTATCATCTTGGTCATTTTATCTATCTTGGGATTTTGAAGATGATGAATATTCGCCCCTCTGTCTCCTTCTATCGACATTTCCCTTGAGCTTCTCTACAGCCATGATGTTTGATTCTACTTCCAAGGCTGCATCTTGCATATCAGCCAAAGTAGCACATCTCCTCTCTCTCAATAGTATACAGAAGTCGGAATCAAAAGCACTGGCATAGGTGAGTTTAACAGAGGTAGTGGTGGATTTTACTTCAGCTGGTATTTTTTTGTACATGCAGTTAAATCTCTTATTGAAATCAGACAACAACTCACCATTTTCCCTCTTTAAGTTCCCAAACTCAGTGTGGTAGTAGAGTAGATCTTTCTTATCCCCACAATGCTTTAAGAATGCATCATCTAAAGCCTAAATATCTCTATAGATCTTGGGGTCAGTTCTCTGAACCATTTTCTAGCCTCTGCATCTAGGCTTTGGACAAAGACTCTCATCCAGACATCATCTTCACTAATGTCCAGGTTATCAGCATAGCTATAGAATGATTCAAGGTGTTCTTTAGTTGCAACACCTTCAGTCCCAATCAACTTAGGCCTATACGTCTGATATTCTCCAGTAGGCATGGCATTCAAAAGAGTGGGTTGTACCAGAGATCCATACCTAGCAGCTATGATTCTTTCCATTTTGGTAGGTGCTTGTGGGCCTGCCATAGCTGTGGTGGTTATAAGGGTACTGGAAGTCTGAATGACAAAGGGTTGAGGAGTGATTGATAAAACTAAAGGAGTATGATGAATAGGAGGAGGTTTCCTTTGGGCTTGCAACAAAAGGAGAACCTAAAGAATAAGGAGCTTTATGAATTTCTTAGATTTTTTCTTCACTGCTAGTATTAGAAGCTATACTCTCAACATGTATTTGTTATATTACAGGATTTTCTTGAAGAGACATAGAATATTGTTTAGATTTACTTGAACCTAATGCTCCTTTCTGCAATACTTTTCTTTCTTTCATGATTTTTTCAGGATCAGATATTGGGTCAGCTTGTGGCTTCTGAGGATTTCTTTGAGTATGCCTCACAAACTAAGCTAGAACTATGAGGTGGAGTGACCAAGAGGTTTGTCCTTCAGTAGAGTCTCCAGATAGATGATTAAAACCGAAAAAGTGCCCAGACTTTGTCTATCATCAAGGCTGGATTTGTGTCATTTCCTAGGGAAGCTGAGCTTTAGTTTCCCCTCCCCGGCAGTGGCACCAATTATGTTATCACTCCAAGAAACTCTCCTAGGTTGTAGCTCGGAGATGCCTAGTAACATATAATCTTCAATAGTTTTCTCGGAACTATTGGAATGGATGATGGTTTGGATCAAGTCAGATAACCATTTCAGCTCTATTCTCACTCAAGACATGAATGAACACCCTCAACAATATAAGGCTTTAGACCACTAATGCTCAATAGTTTAAAGATTCAATAGATCAATGGAGAATACTGACTGTACCAGCAGATGCATACATAAACACATATGAATGGCTAGCTACATAAAGCAAATGAAGCTTGCAAATCTAATTTATCAATGCAGAGATAAGATGACAGTTATCTGGCATTAGACACAGAAGAAACATGAATAACCTATTCAAGTGCAAGCATAGAACAAAAGAGAAAATGGGCATTGAACATGTAACAGCAAAAGAAGCTTATATTGCTGGAATGAAGATGAGAAGCTAGAGGAGTAGAGTCTCCACAGTCTCCAAAAGTTGAACCCTTGTTACTCTGAATTTTCAAGTATTTATAGGCCTTTTACAATGCTCTCAAGCCTTCTAAGGCTCGAGAGGTCTTAATCTATCCTCTCTGTCCTTTTGTTAATGACTTGATGCCATGACCAAACACGCAGGAGCTTGGAGGCCCCTTTTTCTAACAATAGTAACCAATTTCTGGTCATTTGTTGCGCTGTCAAGGAGCTCGCTCGTGCCAGCGATGCTCCATGATCTCTTTGGGTTGATTCAGCTGCATCATGCTGGGCTTTTTCCCTTTTCGACCTCTGTCCGCCGACCGCTGTCTCCCGGCCAAATCCCTCTTCTGGCATGTAGATATTATTGCATAACGCCTCTAAGGAGGGTGGCTGCCTATATCGTAACCAAATGGGTTTTTGGGCCTTTGAAATCCCTTCAATCGATCCCTTTCTGCTAACACAGAGGAATGCTACAATATTGCAGAATTCTGCCAAAACGCGTTGTTCTTCTAAACTTCAAAAGCCCTTAAATCTAGTCTATTCTCCCATCGGGTCCACCTGTGATCGCTTATCGCAAGTCGCTTCGGCCTTGTTTCCAAGCTTCACTTTGTATTTCAAAATACATGAAAAACACTAAAAATCATGAAAATTAGCTTTGGCGGACCTGAAATATTATACATTAGCCTTAAGGAACCCTTTTGGGTCCGGCTTATCGCATCGGCACTTGATCCCTTTGTATTTTGTTTAATAAACAAAATATGCAAATACAAAGGAAAATGCCTTTTCTGCGAATCTCAACATCTATGCAATGAGGTTTATATAGCCATTAGGTCTGGTTCATCAGATCGCATAAATGTATAACCGCCCTTCTCCTTTGCAATGTTCCGACGCGATATTGCGATGTGACTTGTCACAATCACATATCGCCCAAGCCTGAGGTCTTTCCATATAACATTGGCCTATGCCCCCGCCGATTGCGATCCGCCGATATCGAAGATCACGATATCGCATTGTCCCAGTCCTATTGTGCGTCCGCGTCTAATATCCTCCGACTGCCTTAGCCAATTGTGACCCACCGATCTGATCATTAGAGATTGCTGATCGGGGGTGTCTTCCGCCCGACCTTAAGTCCTCTTCTATGTCAGCCGATTGCAATTTGACGATCAAATCTAGACCATTGATTGGCCAGATCTGACGCCTACTCTTCCTTCACTGTTGCCACCGCCGATAGCTCTGTTTTTTCACTGTTTTCTTGGGTTTTTGCCTCCCAATAGTGTTTTTCTGCCCTTTTACGGGCTCTCCTCATGTGGTTGTTTTGATCATTTGGATGATCCTTAAGAATATTTTGAAGACTTTGGGAGTGTTTCAGATCCATTTTGGGCCACATGCCAACAGGGCTAATAGGCTAAATCTAAAGAAAGAAGTGGTTGAGTTTGTGGCTAGATGCTTAGATTGTGAGCAGGTTAAGGCAGAGTGCAAGCATCCAGGTGGTCTACTACAACCTATTGCGGTTCTGGAATGGAAATGGGAGGTCTTTTCCATGGATCTCATCATAGATCTTTCAAGGATAGTGAAGCATCATGATTCTATTATGGTCGTGGTCAACATGTTGAGCAAGGTAGCTCACTTCATTCTGGTAAAGACTACATTTTCAGCTAGTGAGGTAGCACAAGTGTTTATCAGAGAGATAGTGATACTACATGGTGTTCCAAAGAATATTGTGTTAAACAGGGGTGCAAAGTTCACTTCCAAGTTTTCGAAGGAGCTCTTTGCAATCTTAGGTACAAAATTTTCCTTCAGCACAACTTATCATCCAGAGACAGATGGTCAGACAGAGAGGGTCAACAAGATTTTGGAGGATATGTTGAGGATGTATGTGATGGTCCAATAGAAGAAATGGGAAGAGTATCTACCATTGGTTGAGTTCTCATAAAAAAATGGTTATCAGGATTCTTTGAGGATGAGTCCTTTCAAGGCATTGTATGGGCAAGGTTGTAACACTCCCATCAACTGGAGTGATCTAGTGAACAAGGTACTTATAGCATCGGAAATGTTGGTAGACATGGAGCACGAGATGAAAGTTATAAGAAGAATCTAAAGGCATCACATGATAGACAAAAGTGTTATGTAGATCAACACAGGGTGTTCAAAGAGTTTCAGTTTAGGGAGCATGTGTATTGTGCATCAAGCCCAAGAAAACATCTTTGAGGATTGGTTCATGTGCCAATTTGGAACCACAATATTGCGGGCCTTTTGAGATCTTTGAGAGGATTAGACCAATGGAATATCGACTTGCACTTCCTCCTACAATGAAATTCCATGATGTTTTCCATATTTCATTTCTTAAGAACTATATAAAGGATGTTGATCATGTTATTGACTGGTCTGTATTGCAAGTGGAGCAAGAAAGAGAGTTGTAGTCAGAGCCTCAATGCATATTGTAGTGGAACCATATGATGCTTAGGAATAGAGCGATAAAGCAAGTTAAAGTGTAGTGGAAGCACTTTGGGCCAAATGAATCTACATGGGAAATGGCGGATCAGATGCGAGCCCTATATCCTGCATTGTTTGTCAGTTGAGGCAAAGAAGTTTTGGTTTGATGTTGGTTTATGTTGGCATATGTTTCGTTCATTTTTTGATATTTATACATGTATATGTATATGGATGTATGTACCACCATGAGCTAAGTTATAAATCTCCAATAAGTGGAATGGTTGTTATCTTTTCATGTTGTCATGATGTTTTGCTTTTGAGCAAGTCTTTCATTGTAAATATTGCAATCAGCTAAGTTATAAAGCTCCATAGGCAATATATTTTCTTTTCAGTGGTTTTGTTGGGGTCTTGGTGTGGTTTAATAGCAAGGACAATGTTTCCCAATGTGAGGGTTCTGTAATAGCCCTAGTGAAAAGCTCATGTAATAAAAGTTAATAAAGGAAAAATAAGACCACATTAAGGGACATTTATTCCAAGATGAATGTTGGGAAAATATATACTATTGGGTATCGCTAGATGTGTGTTTTGGCTAAGGAAATTGGAAAAGGATAAGGCGAAGGAATTAAAAGGAAAAATGGCATTTTTGGCACATTTATTTATGAAAATAAAGGAAATTAGGAGAAAAGGAATGTAAAAGGCCACAGGTTGCATGTGAGGAGGAAATTGAAGGAAAATAATGGAAAATGAAGAAATTAGAGGCCTCATGCATAGAAAGGCTTCTGAGGACCAGTTTGTGTATTTTGTCAAGTTCAAGCTTGGACTCTCTGATTATTATCTTTCTCTCTCACTCCCTTGGTCACTTAGAGTTTTCTTGGTGCACTCTAGTTTTTGGAGCAAGGAAGGAAAAGCAAGAAAAGGAAAGTAGGATCAAGTAGCTTCAACAAGAATACTTGCAAGTAACCTTTTTCATGTGTGTTTTCCTAGCTGGTTTTGACATGCATGGATTTGCATGTTGGTGTATGGTTTTCTTGTTGTTGGTGGCATGAACTTGCTAGGTTATGATAGTGGTTTTCAACCTAGCCTAGCCTTTTTTTGGATGCCAAGGTATATTGGAATGTTTATTTTGGTTTTGAAACTTTGGAATTGACGATTTTGTTTTTTAGAATTTGAGGCAAAGGTGGTCTCAAGGTTCATTCCCAAAGGCCTAGGAATCTCTTGACCAGTTTTGATGGGATACACGGTAAATCTTGAGGCAGCAGTCTTGATTTAGGGCCTAGTGACCTGGGTTTGGATTGCGGTAAAGCCTGAGAGACAAGGAGATGGAAAATTCCTCAAGGATAGTGATGGACTCCAGATGGCATTCCAAGTTATGTTCGGTTGTGATTGGAGCACCGGTTTTGGTGTGATCACGGTTGGATGAGGGTGGAGGTGGTTTAACCTTTGGATTCCCTTGATTGTTCTTGGATTGGTTGTTCTATGAGATCCCACATTCATGCTTGGAATATGGCACGGGGGTGACTCGCTGAAAGAGAGAATTGGTTCTACCATGTCTATGGTCGGGTGGTACGTGAAAGTCCCAAACGTGGTCGAATTTGCTTATAATTAATAAAATCTAAGTTCTCTTACTTTTGCATTGTTTTATATATGGATTTAATGGTTGTCCTATCTCTCTTATTTACATGGTTTAATGCTGGTTATAAGCATGGTTATATGACTGGTTATGTCATGTATTTACTTGTAACTGTTGAATGGATGGATGAAATACCTAATTGATGATATAATAGCTCAATGGGGAAGGAGGTTATCCTTCTTATGATGTTTCATAAGTTGTTTCAATCATTTATACTTTGTCGTATCCTATATCTATAGGTTTCATTGATGCCAAGTGTTTGATAGAATGTCAGTCTCACTTGGGGATGCTCAAGCCTAGTACTTAGGGTAAATTTTGATTCATCAACATTGTTACTGTGTTTCTAATGATTTATAAAAGTTACAACAAGTGGTAGAGGTTGATATTCTGGGCTAGAAAAGTGGCTCAAATCCCGAAGTCGCTGGCACAGAACTCGTAATTTTGGACCACAATCGCTGGAAGGCAGGCCTGTGAGAGCGACTTTGAGTTATTAGTCACTCCCTTGCCCATAACATGAGAGAGACTGAGGGCTAAGAGCTACAAAATAGAAATGGGACCTAGGGACAAGTTGTCTGAGTGGCCGACTTGTCTCCTGAGGGGTCTGTTGATGATGTTGGATGACTTTATGTGATGTTTCCTCGATTCCACTTCCTTAAGGTGAAATAGGAGGTTGAATTTGATTGTAGTGGCATCTCTCCTCATTTTTACCTCGGTTGGAATGGTACCTTTGGGTAGACTTGGGAGGGGGTGTTACAAACACTGTCTGTTGTTCTTCGTTACATGAAGGAATTTCACTACCACTTGGCATTGAAAGGCATTATTGATGGGCCCATATTTTCATATGATGGTTTTTGAAGTTGTGCGTTGTTCATGCTACCAAGGATACATCACCTATTCCATAATCAATGCCACAAATTTCATAATGGATCTTTATTTTAGCTTCTCCCTTTTATAAATATACTTTTAGAGTAATTTTCTCATTGACAAACTCTTCCATTAAATTTTTTACTTTTTTTTTCCAAGATGCCAATACACTAGGATAAACAACTATGGCTTGTTCCACTAAAAAGACATATTTTAAACTCTTGATTGTTTATGAATAGGTCCCTCCATATTCACTTCAATGTTTTCAAAGATTGGCATTGTTTCCACTACCTTTCAACCCTTTGTTTCCACATCCAATGTGCCTATTTTCCTCTTGGTGCCTAAAAGTGTTGTATAAAATTTCCATTTCTTCTCTTGCTTTGGATTTATAATTAATCCATCCTGCATAAAATCAAAATGGTATCCAATGATTTCATCATCCATAATTTCATCACGAATTTCAGAAAATGTACGACCTTCTTGACACCTGACCATGCCAATTGTAGAATTCTCTTCACCAGTAGCAATTTTATGAGACAACTCCATCTATTTTTGCATATAAATAAATGAAAAAGTAAGTAAAATTCCACAAGCATATTGGTTTATTATAAAACAAAGAGCAAGGAATTAAGGTATGAACTTGCAATTCAAAGCTCCAAAAAAGATGAATAAATCTTACTATTTGGATGAAACACCTTGATTCAAAATGTACTATTGGTGGATTCCTCAAATGGAACTAAAACAAGAAATAAGACAGAGTACTAAAACAAATTTGAGATTTGATTTATTGAGTCAAACATTGAAAAACTTATAGGTAATCTTAGCCCCTAGATATGCCTCAATTTTGGCCTTATTTACATCAATTTTTTTGTGTTCTAAAGAGGTCAAAACCAAACCCTTATAGCTTTTCCTATTTGTTGGTATCAAATTCATTTAATTCATTTTATTGTTATTTGGTATCTATGGATTGTGAGAGATGAAGGCATTTTTTATATTTTTGGAGCTACCAATGGGTAAGGACGATGCTTGATCTCTCATACAAATAAAAGAAGAAATTTAGGAATAGATTAGAGTTTAAAAAAACTTTGCATGCATTCTTAGCCATAAATGGGCTAGACATCTTAGCATATGAAGATCTAAATGTAGCCTAGATTGATTGGAAGAAAAATATTCCTATTTTTTTTTTAAATATTTATTAGTCTTTATTAAAATAGAATTATAATAAATTATTTATTGTTATTAAATTGTTTAATTTTAATCGGAAGTTAATAGGTTCAAATACACATAAAATATAAACATAATCAACAAAATAATTAGGTTTCTAGTGTGTTTGCAGGCCACTAGGCTATTACATAAACCTAGAAGCAAGGTCCTTGACACAATTTGGTTGACAGAGAAGGAAGAATTAATAAAATGGTAAGTCCTGCCAACAAATTACTGTAGGTTCCAACCTTCCATCCATATTTACGTATGGATAATACTGAGCATATGAAAAGACGCACCTCCTCCAACTATCAAGGCAACTAAAACACAAATGAATCTAACTAGTGCTACTGTAGAAAATTACACTGGATGAGGTGGTAGTTCTTTATAGAAAGTTTAAAAAATTTCAGAGGCCACACCCCAAGGGTCAAGTAACAATAACTGTCATGGATGGAAAAAATTAATGATATGTTGCCCTAATCTAATTTTTCCAACATATTTGATCTAGGCATGCATTTCATTCATAAAAAAGAAGAAGATAGTAGCATATGTTAGAGATCAGTGTATTAACTGCAGTGTTGACAACAAAAATTTATGAGTTTCCAATAATTGTTGTGTTTATTATTGAAAATCAAGCCAAGAGAACTATTGTAGGGTTATTTCTAGCAAATTTCAAAGTTCACAACTTGTAAACAAGAACCTATTACAGGAAGAACTACCTAATTGAGTATTTTTGACCTTCCAACATATGCATGTGTGTTATACCAAATATAAAGTAGTAAATTGGTTTAGGATATTGGCATTGATGATGTTTTCTCATGGGTTTTCTATGGTTTTAACATGACATTGGCTATATTTGTGAAGGAGAAGTGATCTAGAGAAGGTTTGGGACTTATGATTGCTTAACAACAATGTTATAGTGGAAGAGAAAATCTAGGGTAACAACTTTTGCATGATAGTCGTGCCGCAGTAATCCCATCACTTGCATGCTACAGTCCTACAGAGGATATGCCTTAGTGTCTTTTGGGCTTATTTGAGGACCTGAAATAGTAGACAACGATTTATTCACGGGTTTATTTTTAGCATATTAGATGGCAAGATCAGTGGGCATGCGTGTTTTGAGAAGCATTTGTTTACATCCTTTTGGTGATTTATTTTGGAAAACACCAAGTCACTCAGAGTTAGCACTACATGCATAAGTTATTAGTCCAGTTTGATCCTTTTTCCCTTATGTTTTAGTGGGAAAAATAAGGTCCTGCAAGGAAACCATATCATAAAAAGTGTCTAGAGAGGACCATATAGAACCATTATAGTTCCAACAACCAATGTAGATAAAAGTACTTCCTCCCACCACCCAAATTGACCTAACAAGACCTTCATTTAGTAGCCCCAACATGTAGAAAGAGAGTCCCACCTAAGGTCACAAGTATTGTCTTCTTTCGTGTTTGTTATTGGACATTATTTGGCTAACCTGAATTCTTCTACTTGCAATCTTGTAAGATTGACCTCTAGAAAAATCTTATTGGGTAGTGAAGCAGGCTACTTCTTGGGTTTTCCCTCTGGCAAGGAGAACCAATTGATGTGGGTAGAGTCTAGTACTCTTCAAGCCCTTTCTAGGTTGATGTTTAAAATCAATGATGTCATGGGTGAAAGAAAGCCTTATCTACAAAGGATCTAAAGAAAAAGAGGGAAGGCCATAGACTCTTAAGATTCAATTCCTTAGCACATTGTAGCCTTTCTTCTATATACCTAGCTTGCACCACAACCTACACAATTAAGGGAACCTTCTTCCACTCTACCACTTGGACCCATGATTTAAGGTCATCAAATTATTTATGTAGGAATTGTTGATGGCCCACAGCCTCATTTTTGTAATTTTCCTGCTATGAAATAAATTAGGTTGCCTATATTTGACATCAACCTCCTCTTTATGGAGGTTTCCCATTCCTTATCATGTCACAACCTCTATTATGAAAACTTTCTTTGTACCACAACCTCCACAATCAGGGGAGCCTTCTTCACTCTACCACCTGGACCCAGAGTTAATGCTCATCAACTTTTTTATGCAAGAATTGATGATGGGTTATTGCCTCATTTTTCCAATTTCCTGCTCCAAAATATCTTAGGCTACTTATTTTTGATAGTAGCCTTCTCCTTATGGAGTTTTTCCATTCCGTAAGGGTGGCTTGTAGGTGTCAATTGCTAAATGTTTTACTTGTTGATTGAGTTGCTGGTTTCCAACTTCAATTTCTCAAGCTTGTTCTCTAGTTTGATTTTCTTGTTCCCCTTGAGTTTATTGACTTGATTCCTGAGCGTCTTGATCCCAGAGTGACAATTCCTCTGTTAGGTTAAACACCAAAGGAGTGATATATGTGATATAGGTTTTTTGTATCATTTGTGTTTTGAATTTTTGCATGTATTGGTGTCAAATCTAGTTTAATTTGTTGATACACTGGTCCTTGATATTCACTTTGCACTAGTTTCAATATCTTTTAGTTTTTTACCTTAAATATGAGGCCTATGGTTTTATGAGATGCACGAGGTACACACTATAGGTCCATGTACCATTTTGATTCCACATGTGCTGATTCTGCAAAGTCTTGTTTCATTTGTTGATATATAGGCCCTAGACATTTATCTAGCACTCTTTTCTATACCTTGCACTTTTTGTTTGATATTATTTGAGGCTAATGCCTATGATTTATCAGATGCATAAAATTGATGTGTGTCCTTTCTCTTCACATCTCACATAGTTGAAGTTTCTTTCGAAAATTCCATCCTAAAGTTTAGTTCGAGTATCCCTAGTGATGTTGCTTAGATCTTATATTCTTGCTGAGAGATTTCCCTAGCTTTCTTCGTCATTATGTTGAGTAAAGAGAAAAAATTGTTTCTTGTAATTTTTATTTATTGAGATATTAATATTCTTTTTATCTGTAGTTGTTAGGGGTTGATGATGAAATGGATGAAGAGAGATGTATAAGCTCCTTCAACAGGCAAAAGAAGTCTAGAGAAAAATGTTGCATTGATAGAAAAGCAAGGCGTGCTGCTCACATGGATTATATTATTAAGAATCAAAATAAATCTTTTTATTGTGATTTCAGAAAATGACCATCCAAAATCATTCATTTGCATACTGAATATGGATTCGAAATTAACAAAGTGGGCACCTCAAGGAGGAGTGGGAGGAAACATGTATCTAGCTATGCAAGCTATCCTATGTCATTTGTTTGAAGTGGCATTATGGAATCTGATTTTGTTGTTGCTGAAACATCTTTTTCCTATATAAGTGGAACCGAAGTGAGTTATAGTCCTAGCCCAAATGATAATTTCTCCCAACAGAAAGTTTTCGGAAGCTCATCCAAACTGGGTGGTTTTGAGGCTCATACGAAAGGATTTGGTTCTAGGTTGATGTCAAAATGGGTTTTGTTGAGGGGGCTAGTTTGGGGAAATATAAGCAAGGTATTGTCCAACCTCTTGAAGCAGTTAAATGACCAAAGTCATTAGGTCTGAGCCTATAAATTCAAATTACATTAGTCGAAATATCGATAATGTACTTCAATTTTATTTATGTTTCTTGTTGTTGTTAGTGCCTATCAATTTTCTCATTTTTAAAACAAGAAATAGTCATATTCCAAGTTTAGGTTCATAACACTTTAATTTCCCTTAACCCATGGTTACCGAGTTTGTCTAGATCATCCCACCACATTCACAACTGAAATTTGATTAGTTTCAATAAGTCAGTGCATCCTCCATCATCCATAATGAATAACATCACCCTTGGTGGAAAAAACTAGGGGCACATTTCCTCTTATGACCAAAACCCAGGATTTCAATGCCCCACTTCATTCAAAGTATCAACCTCTACTGTTTTACATGACTCATTAATAATTTTGACTGAGTGAAAGTGATAAGGGATACATTTCTTTATACTTCAATAATGATTTTGTGAGTTCAAATCGTGATGAAGGCAGGCCGAGTGGAATAAACCATTATATAGTATTTAAGAACAATATTAAATTTAAACATGGTAACTATGCCTTAAACCATGAAAGCATTCTAGCTCAAGTAAGTCATTACGTAACCCAACAAAATTAAGCTAGCCAAGTATGATAATCAAGCTACAATGGGTTAGGTTGACCCTTCTAGCTAAAGTAATAACTAGGTGAACGAAGTCATAGCAAGCAACATCAAGCAAAAATATATGGTGAGGAACTCTACAGCTTAGGAAATTCTATATCCAAACTTGGATTCCCTAATTCATTCTCTTCATTTTTGGGCATGAATGCTTGCACTTCTTCTCAGCTAGGAAGAAAGTCATAACTTTTGAAGATCTTGAATTTAATTATTTAAAGAAAAAATATAGATCATGTACTTTATTCATCACAGACATGGAATATAAAACCATTTTTCTTAATGTCACCTCGATCTACTACATTAAAACTGATAAAAGGATCAATATTGAAACCAAATTTATGCACTAAACCAATTCTACTTTTCAGGAAAGAGAATGAAAATATCACTTTAATATAAAATTATAAACAAGAGATTTCGCTCTGAATCTTTGAAGTTTACCTATTTTCACAAATATAAAGTCACACATAGCCCTACAAGACCTCTAGAGATCAAACCATGTACGAATACGATTCCAATGGCATCCAGAAGTCGCTACCCACTACAATGTTAAGCCGATTTAGCGAATGAATTGATGAAAGCATTATATGAAGAATCCATATCAAATATCAACTGATGGGCCTATTGTTCAGTTAGCTCCTCCAATGCCCCCATGTTATTCAACCTCAAAATTTATTCCATGGATTTCACTTTACCCTCAAAGTCTGGTATGAGGATCTGTCTTTGGCTCAGAGTCAATAAGATGTTCCGAAACAGCGACAAGACCATTGTTCTGAGGTAGGGGCCATTGTTTCTTGTGATTCTTGTTGGTCAACTAGTTCTTTTGGGCATTGATCTGTCGGTTACAGGGGATATGTAAAGTTTCAACCCTTTGAAGATGGAATCACCCTTCCTTTGATGTACAGCTTTTGGATTAACAACACAAGCATGGAGTGTAAGGATGGTCCCAAGGTAGAGTTATGAAGCAGATATTTCCACGGAGGTGAAGTCTGGACGATACCGCTACTTGATCCAAGAGTCCATCCAATGTTCAATCACTCAATGCCAAGTTCCAATCCACTGAAATGTCAGCCCTAGTTGGGAATGGGATACTCAACTTTTGGATTCCTCTCACATAGATCAGTCTTTAAGACGTTGGATTCCTTTCACATGGAACTTAGTCTTCAAGGAGGCTTCAAGAAAATGCTCCTCCAGGTCTTTTCTAAAAATCACAGAAAATTTTTAACACACCATATTAATACCACATCTATATTTTTTGGGCAGACACCCCTACCCTCATAACCTGAGGGCATAACCCCTAATCACCCGGATATCCATCCCAACCACACTTTACTCTATTTTGGCATATATTCAATCTCGATCACATTCCAATCATAGATAAGTTCAGAACCTCCATCAACATTGATCTCATGCCTTCACTGCGAAATAATGCACATTCGAATGTGAGCCTTCTAGTTGTAAGGAGGTTAGCTGAGATTTCTTGATGGAGGATGATGTCTTGGATGATTCTAAGACTTCAACAGGTTCATATTTGCAAATGGAAGTAGTCATATCTTAGGTACCACCCCTTCCTGTTGATTTTCTTTTTGCCCTCTGCAGATGGAAATGATACCCACCAACTGTCCTAATAAACCCTTTTCCATAGGAAGAAAAAAATGAAATGAGTTATGTATCAAAATACTTCTGCATAAAAGACTCCCCCAACAAAATATATAAACACTCCCCCAAAGATAGTAGCATATGCAGTCCTTGATCTAGTTCCACAAATAAGTTCGGAACCCTTGGGGAACCCTCGGCGACATTGCTCTCATGCCTTCACAACAAAATAATGCACTCACGGGCACGATGACACCACGACTCTATTTTTTTTTTTTTCTTTACTTTCCCTTTTTTATTCACTTGGCCACAATACTCAAGAAAAAATACCCTAAAATACTTATATATCTATATGGTATATAAAAACCCAATATCCCCTTATTATATATAATGTTTTATGATTTTTATTACCCCAATATGAACACACGTGATATAGTATTGCTTTGTCAGTGAAGCCCTTGTGGGATAGCCTCAACGCGTCTCCCTCATACATGAAACCACAGACACAGGTTTATAGGTGACGGCCATGTGAAGGCTATGTGAAGAGAGGCTACAAGGTACACACCAAGCATTCTCCCTCGGTGTGGATTCTGAGGAGGGAGATTTTTTATAAATTACAAGTGTACAATTCACCCAATTTTCTTCGTAGGATTAATTTCCACCATGATTGATGTTATAAGTGTAGAAACCAACATAAAAAATTGATTATGCTTTGCGTGTAATGGGTGGAAAACTTGAGTTAGGGATAGAGTGGAGTCACATATGTTATAAGTGTAGCAACCAACAAAATAAATGCATCTATGCTTTGCATGTAATGGGCGGAAGACTTTGAGTAAGGGGTAGAGTCAATACATAAAGTTACCAAACACGACTTAATGAAGTATGGGGCGATGTATACCATAGCTCATATCTTTTAGTATTAGGACTAAAAGAGGGAAATAAATTAGAACATAGGAAAAATGGATCTAATGCAATAAGAAAAGAAGAAAAAAAACCTATGTGTTACCAAATACAAATTCAAGTAATTTATATTCATATATAGTATGTACAATACTTCACTGGCATGCAAGGTTAAAAATTACGCAATATGTGTAATAGTAGAAAAAAAAATCAAAGTAAGAGGTACATGACAAAATGGTATTAGAGCCATAGTTTCAACACTTGGCTTGAAAGGAACCATCATATCAAGATGAAATATGTGTAAAAGTTTAAACATGAGATCCTAATAACAATTCGTATTGTTTGTGAGGTACTTGAGTGAAGGAGGCCACAACAAAATGGTAGAAAATTTCCCTCCAACTCGTGAAGAATTATATGTTGAGTTGGGGAATGGAAGTATCCCACCAGCCTCTCATTTTATGAATGTTATCAAAGATATGAAACAAGAGTTCGTTCATCTCAAGAGTATTAATGAATTCCTGCTAAAAGCTAGTGAAGAGGAAGAAAGAAATGATAAGAGAATTGATCGAAAATTCTGGTCACAGAGTAAATGAACTCGAGGTACCAAAAAGAACACATGTTGAGATGGATTTGGAGAAGTATGAAACTAGAGTTGATTATGATACGACTTATCCAAAAGAATAGAAGAGAAAGAGGAGGATGGAACTGCAAGGGGATTTTCGGAACATGAAACCTCCTACTTTTGATGGGGAAAAGGAGGAGGATGCGGAGTCTTGGCTCTTAAACATGACCAAGTATTTTGAATTCTATGAGTATGATAGTAATCAAAAGGCTATATTGGCCATTTATGAGCTACAAGGCAGAGCTTCTCTCTCGTGGGAAGAGGACAAAAGTGTGCATACCTCGGAGGAAAAATAGAGTTTCCTGGGAGGAATTCGAGAAACAATTTGAATCTTGATATCTAAATGAAATATACTATGATGATTGTGTAAAGGAATTTCATGAGTTAAGGCTGGTACAACTAACAATGAATGAGTTTGTGGAAAAAAATACCAATTTGTTGTAGTATGTTCCTTATGTTAAAGAGGAGAAAGCCAAGGTACAATAATTTTTGAACTGCCTATCTGTCATGTCCCTTCCTAAATTATTTTGGAGCAGTATTAACTTCTACATTTTGGGGCCAATTTTGGAGGTGATGGGGGCCCACTCGATTTTATTAGGAGGCTTGATCTAGATATCAGGGGGAGGCCCCAACATCTAAAAGATTGAAATGGATCTTGTGGGGGAGGCCACCAAGATCTGAAGAATTGCAATGCTAGAAATAAAATGATAGAACACACATTAAATAAAACCACAAAGAAACTTTTTATTAAAACCGATAGTAACTATAAAGGCTACATTGTGGCGGACAATTTGTCCTTTTACAAAATGTGACTTGTTACTTATAGTCTTTTTCACTTACAATACCATGGGTCAATTCCATGGGTGAATGAATACCATGGGTGGATGTCACAATACCATGGGTGAATGAATACCATGGGTGGATGTCACTTACAATACCATGGGTAAATTCCATGGGTGGATGAATACCAAGCATTGATGCCATTTTCTATTCAGATCATTCCTCCCTCGTTAAGAAGCAATGGTCCCCATTGCGTGAAGTTCCCTCCTGCGAAGCCTTTGTTGAATATGAAAAGCCATAGATGAACGAAGATCCGAGGATAGAGATACCCTATAATTCTTGTGACTAACTATGATACTGATAGTGTGCGGCCTAGCAAATGGACTTTGATGAAGTGTGGGTTTGTGGATGGCCAATAACCACGATGAACGAAGATCCGAGGATAGAGATACCCTGTAATGCTTGTGACCAACTCTGATACTGACAATGTGTGGCCTAGCAAGTGGACTTCGATGAAGTGTGGGTTTGTGGATGACCCATAACCATGAGAAACGAAGATCTGCGGATAGAGATACCCTGTAATGCATGTGACCAATTGTGATGCTAACAATGTGCGGCCTAGCAAGTGGACTTTGATGACAAGGATTTTAGGCGGTTGACCCATAACTGTGATGTTGGTTGTTGATGAAGTAGCATGTGCCTACATAGCCTAGGGTGGGAGGGCATGTCTCCAAAGAACCCAAGTCGAATGCTACTACGATGAAACTGATGAATGTGAAGTAGGTGCCTACTAAAGCGGGGTGGGAGGGCACGTCTCCAAAGGGAACCCGCTCCAAATGTTGCTCCAGAATTAAAATGGGCATAACTTGGTCAATATAAATCAGAATATGTATTATAACCTGTTTTTGGAAATAGAAGGACCATTTTACATCTTCTCATGTGTTGGAAATCCTTATCTGGACATTCTAGAATCTCATATTCGTGCTGCTAACTTTTTTCCGTCACAAAAATTTTGAAACAAATAATTGTTTTTAAATCAGTGATATCTCCCATATCCAAACTCCGATTTGACCCATTTTTTTTTTTAAATGGAACTTTTTTTCGAGAGGAGCTTAGATCTATAATCACTTTTCTAAAATTATACACCAAAATTGTCAAAAAAGGTAGGAGAGTCATCGTCCACGAATTGCCATCAGAAAAATTTCTGCAACATCGCTGATTTTAAAGTAGCAATATCTTCCCTCATTCAGACTTCGATTTGGCCGAATTTATTTATTTTTTATTTATTTATTTATTTATTTTTATTTATTTATTTATTTTCAATTTGAGAAGTTTTCACAAGGAATCCAGATATGTTATTTGTTTTTGTAAAATTTTCACCAAAAATTTCAGATATGATCTGCAAACTCGCCGCCCAAAAACATTCTGCAAAAAAATGAAAAAAGAAACATTATTCCCGCTTGGTTCAAGAAAATGATCTGTGGAGGGCGTAGCACATTCCTGATGTTTGTTGAATATCGCTGGAAAATTTGAAACTGAAATATGCATCAAACCCTCGTTCCCATGGAATCACAACCTGCTTTGATACCACTGATTTGGATCTTGGGGGGAGGCCCCCAAGATCTGAAGAATTGCAGTGCTAGAAAGAAAATGACATAACACACATTAAATAAAACCACAAAGAAACTTTTTATTAAATCGAAAGTAACTATAAAGGCTACATTGTGGCGGACAATCTGTCCTTTTACAAAATGTGACTTGTTACTTATAGTCTTTGTCAGTTACAATACCACGGGTCAATTCCATGGGTGAATGAATAGCATGGGTGGATGTCACAATACCATGAGTCAATTCCATGGGTGAATGAATACCATGGGTGGATGTCACTTACAATACCATGGGTAAATTCCATGGATGGATGAATACCATGGGTTGATGCCATTTTCTATTTAGAAAGACTAGACTTAGGAGAAGTTATTTCGATGTGGTTAAGTATAAGTGGGGCCACCCATACTAAAGGAATATCCATTCCCTAGTTCAATTTGCATGAAGGGGAAATCAATGGTTAGGTGAGGGACCCACAATGGAGGGAAAATGGAGGGAAAAGTGTTGCATGAAATCTATATAAGGAAGATAGCTCTCCTCATTTGGATATCTTATCTTCTGACATATTGAACTCAATATTAGTTGCTCGAGCTGCTTAGCAGGGTTATTGTGTTGTTTATACACAGGTGTCTCTGAGCGGATATCTACACCCTTCCTTTGGTGGACTTCGAGTGTGAGCCCTAAGAGGGAGTTCTCCTTCATCTCAGTTCGTAGCAGCAGCAGGGGGTCGAGTTATAGCAGCTGTAAGTTGACTACCAACATCAGGGGGAGTAATAACATCACAGGGATTATGCAGTCACAGCGTGAGGCACTCCAAGAAGTTGGGGAGACACGATCATCCTTTCATCATTTTCAGGAGTATAGAAGGAAGCTATAGACAAGAGGGCCATCCTACATGTAGATCTCATTTCATCACACTCAGGATTACATCCTCTCCTCCATGATTGCGCAATCACTGGAGTGAGATTGTTTAGGGAAACACCATCTGGGGGAGTTTGGAGTTGGGGTGTTGGGATATCATTTGGAGGGCCATTTGAGGAGGATTGTTGGAGTTGGGAGAGAAAAGATTGATAGGATCAGTCACAACAACATAATTTGAAATTGGAGGAGGGTCAAGCTATGAATGGTCAATTTTTTAAAGTTGAAACCAAGGGAAACCCTTTCTGGGTTGTTCTGGGTTTTGGGCAAGTATTATACTCCTAATTTTGTAGAATTTTCTACGTAGATATGAGGGGTCAAACATGGGCCCCAAATCATCCAACAAATAGAGGAGCTAAGGGGAATTTGGCAAAAATTCCAAGGTCAACATTTAGCCAATTTCTTCGTGGTTTATTCCGGGTTTCTTGTGTAGAGGCTAGGATTAATTTCTCAAATTTTTTTGAGCAACAGGGAAGGCTCTAACAACATATCTTTTCAGGTAGCAACACCCTTCTAAGCAATAAAAACGTAGCTCTTGGGCCAGATTACCAACATATTGGAGGAGGGTGTTCCATTGTTCATGTTAGGCTTTTGCTAGCTTTCCTAAAGCAAGCCCAACACTATTTTTCCTAGTTTGGAACATTACACTATCATCCCCTTATAAAGAAAAGATTGAGTTCACAAATCCTAAGACCATGGGTGAGTCGGTAAGGAAAGAAAGATTATGCTATCAATTAATCAAGAATAGGGGGAAATTTAAAAAATTTGGCAAGTTAAGGACAAAACAAAAAACTGCAATGGAGTCAAAAAGACAGAAACCAACATATCTTAAGAACTTTTGAAAACATCATCAATGGAATAAATTCAGCAAGGGCAATATAAATCATCCAGCATAGTCTCAAACTGGGTCAAAAACCATGCACCTGAACAATAAAAACACTAATGGGGTCAAGGATAGAGAACCACTGAAGTGTTAAGGGTGTGGTGAACCACACCTATTGAAAGACTTCCCACACAATCACAGATCCATTCAGAATATTGAAGTTGTTCATGAGGCAACAATGGTGAATGATGTTTCCAGAAACATTCCTAAGATCAATGTCATGATGGAGGATAGACAAGTTGAGCATCAATATACCATGATTGAGATTGAAGGTACCATCTCAAACCAATATGTTTTTTTTTAATTGAGCCAAGGGCTAGTTTAAGTTACATTAGTCTCCAACTTGTGGGAAGATGTCAATTAAAATTTTAAAAATTCAAGACTGCATGGTTGGTACAGTTAGAAATCGGCACAAAAAGAAATGTAACTAGTCAAGTAAGGCAGTGCCCCATTAAGTTAAATGACTATTCCACAAAAGTACATTTAAATATTCTCCCTTTAGGGTCCTATGATGTGTTAATAGGCATGGACTGGTTGGAGAAATAGGAAGAGTTATAAACTATTTGGAGAAAACAGTAATTTGTGTGAGTAAGGATGGAAAAACGTAATTAATTCAAGGTATACCAAAATCAATATCAGTAAAAAGAAATTCATCTTTACAGCTGAAAAGGAGTGCAAGAAAAGGGTGTCAGCTATAAATGGTGCAAGTGGAAACAAATGAACAATAACCATAAAAGGAAAATTTAGAGACACTTCCAATTATTAGTGAATTTTAGGATCTTTTTCGAGAGGAAATCCTAGGCTTACCTCTTCGCAGAGACAAATATTTTTCCATCGATCTAGTACCAGGTTCCACCCTAGTATCTATATCTCCTTATTGAGTGAGTATACCATATCTATTAAAACTGAATATACAATTGCAAGAACTGGTAGATAAATGTTACATTAGACCCAATGTCTCATTTTGGGGGGGGGGGGGCTCTATTATTTGTCAAGAAAAAAGATGGCACATTTAGAATGTGCATTGATTATCGACAATTGAATAAATTAACAATAAAAAATAAATATCCACTTCCCCATATTGATGATATGTTTGATCAAGTGAGGGGAGAAACCATATTTTCAAATATTTATTTAAGAACCAGTTACCACCAACTGTGAATAAAAGAGGAAGATATTCATAAGACAAATTTTAGAACCAGATATAGTCACTACAAGTTTGTAGTGTTACCCTTTGGTCTTACTAATGCACCAGTAACCTTTATGTGTTTAATGGACAATGTACTCCATAAGTACCTTGATAATTTTGTGATGGTGTTTATATACGATATTTTAGTGTATTCCAAGAATGAAGAAGAGCTCAAGTAACATATGGAATTAGTGCTACAAACCTTAAGAGAACATCAGCTATATGTGAAACTTAGCAAATGTGAGTTTTATAAAGATAGAATACAATATTTGGGTCACATCATTTCAAAGGAGGGGCTAGCTATTGATCCTGAGAAGGTTACGACTATTTTAAATTGGACCATACCTAAGGATATGTTAGCTGTCTTCTCATTTATGGGAATCACGGGATATTATCGAAAATTTACAAAAGGATTCTCTAAACTTGCTTATGCTATTACATCCTTGCAAAAGAAGGGAATAAAATTTGAGTGCACAACAAAATGTCATAAAAGTTTTGTCGAATTGAAACAATTACTGATAGTAGCTCCTATACAGAAAATTGAAATTACATACAAACAATTCATTTTTTGCACCGATGCTTGTCTCGAAGGGCTTGGGGGAGTTTTGATGCAGGAAAATTCAGTAGTTGCATATGAATCTAGGAAGCTGAAAAAACATGAAAGTAATTATGTTGTGTATGATTTGGAGTTGGTGATTGTAATACATGCTCTAAAGATGTGGAGACAATACATGTTAGGAAAAAAATCACTCTGGTGATAGATCATATCATCTTGAAATCTTTTTTCAGCCAATCACATCTAAATGTTAGACAGGAAAAGTGGTTGACATTCTTTTGTGAGTTCAAATTTGATATTAAACACATAAAAGGCAAGGAAAATAAAATAGTTGATGCCTTAAGCATGCATGCACATTATTTACTGGGGGTATATATTAGAAATATTATTATGGATCTTGTAGAGAATATTAAAAAATCAATACAAACAGATAAAAAATACATGGAAATTCAACAAAAATTGCAGCATATGGAAATCCCAGGATATGCTGAATATTTTGAAAAAATTCTAACCTACAAAAATAAATTATATTCTCCCATTGTGAGTGTTTTAAAACAAATGATACTTGATGAATATCACAAGAAAACATATGCAATTCATCCCGGATATCAAAATATGATAATATCAATAAGGAAGGAATTTTTTTGGCCAGGTATGAAAAAGGAGGTGGAAGAATATTTAGAAAAATGCCTAGAATGTCAACAAGTAAAGGTGGAACACCAACACCCTGTTGGTTTCCTAAACCCACTACACATTCCTGAATGGAAATCAAAAGTGATTTCATTCAATTTTGTTACATGATTACCCAAGAGAAAATGAAAACATGACTCTGTTATGGTGGTGGTGGACACCTTGAGTAAAGAAACAAATTTCATATCAGTGCAGTCTACTTATGGAACAACATAGATTTCCAATATATTCATGAAGGAAATTTTCCAACTACATGGAATGCCAAAGATGGTAGTGTCAGACAGGGATGCTAAGTGTACCTTCAACTTTTGGAAAGCTCTGTTTGGGGGCATGGGAACTCAACTTTATTTTAGCACTTCATATCACCCTCAAACAGATGGAGAGACATAGAGAACCAATCAAATTTTAGAAGATATGTTGAGAATGTACATCATGGATAGGCCTACCAAATGGGAGGATTTTCTGCATTTAACATAATTTTCCTACAACAACAGCTACAAAACTTCAATAAAAATGAGCTCTTTTAAATCTTTATATGGCATAAAATATTATACACCTCTCAATTGGTTTCAATCAGAGGATAAATTAATATTAGGACCTGATGCTTTGCAGGAAGTGGAACATATAGTACGAAAGATTAGGCAGAACATCAAATGACATAGGATAGGTAGAAACGTTAAGCAGAAAAGAAGAGATTTCATTAAGAATTTAAGATTGGAGACCATGTTTACCTAAGAGTAAAACCTAGGAAAAGTACTTTAAGGACGAGGACCTGTGAAAAACTAGCACCACGAGTCTATGGGCCTTTTGAAATTCTGGACATAATTGGTCTATTAGCTTACCAAATGGATTTGCCAAGCCATATTAAAGTGCACAATGTTTTTCATGTGTCCTTTTTAAAAGACATGTCCATCATAATTCTCATGTAATTGATTCAAATTTGATACAAGTGCAACCCGAAGGATATTTCCTAACATAGCCACTTTGAATTTTAGATGGAAAGCAGATCTTACTTTGGAATCGAGTCGTCACTCGGGTTAAAGTGCAGTGGAAGAACTTTACACATGAGGAGGCTACTTGGGAGTGAGAGGGTGTGATGAAAGAAGCTTATCCAGGTTTGTTTCAAGAATGATATAATGAACAATAAACACTGGGGATGGTGTAAATTTGAAGGGGGGGGGGGGGGATTTAATACCCCTTTGTTTCTATGCAAATATCTTTCTTTTTTTAGAGTGGACTACTTTTAGATATGATAGCTAGAAAGCCATGATAGGTTTGAATCAATGCGAACGATTAAGTATGATGATGTAATAAATTATTTTTATTAATGAAAAGAAAATATGGAAATTACTTGGGAAATAAACATTGGAGTTAATATATTCTAGCCAAGATTCAAAAACCAATGTTGGTGGATCAGATCAAAATAATATTCCCTTAAATAACTCCTAAAAATCCCTATGATTTTATCAACAAGATTTAATATGATGGGAGAGAAAATCTATTAAATAAATCAGTTGTAGGAAAAAACTATGTAAGGGTGGAATAAAGAATCGTGGGAGAGAAAGGCGGGCTTTAAAGAAAAAAGAGGAAATGCCTTTTTTGAAAAGAAAAAAAAAGCCTAGGCAGACCCAGGAAAAGCAGGACACTGCTAGGGAAAAATCAGCTAGGGAAGTAATGTATAAAATGAATTATCTGGAATTAGAAGAGGTTTTTTATTCCATTGCAATGATATCTTAGCTCAGGGTGGACCAGTGGTGACAGTTCAAGGTCGGGAGGAAGGTGTATTTCCTAAGTGTACTTCCATTTGGTACATAATCAGAAATTTTGATTACCGTTTATATACAAATTATGTGGGTGCATAGTTTGTAGAATTAATTGGATAGGTATAATAGCAGTAGCAGAATGGATAAATACTATGTGGAAATTTTCATTGATTTTAGTGTCAATGTATGTACCGAGAATATCGTTTTCTGTGAATTATTTACATTGATTTTAGCCACAACCTACATACAACAGATAATGTTCTCTGTGATAAATTATGTTGATTTTAAAATGAATATATGGACTATCATTTTCTATGATGATTTATGAATTTAGAAGCACCATATATACGCTGGATAATGTCCTCTGTGATAAATTATATAATGAATTATATATTACAAAATGAGTATATCTACAACAAATTTGAAATCTGACGAAGAGTTTGCACCAATAATTGTCACGCCTAATTTTGCAATCTGTAATCCCTCTCGTGTTATGGTAGTGATAAATAGGAATTAATAAATTTTAGTCTCCTACCAATATCATTTAAGTATACTTATTTAAATTTGCGAATCCTCCCCATAGGACATACGGGGTTTACATAAAATTACATAAACGCTTCAAAGGAGAGCATTAGGGGAAGGGCGAGAAAATGTTCAGGAAGGTGAATCAGGTTGATTTCCCTCTCGTAGAGAGGAATCTCTACACATCATTAAGGATTGCACAAAGTGGGGAGAAAATGGCATAATTATAAGAAAGTTAGTCGCCTCGAAGGCTATACTTCTTATATAAGTTGGATATTAGTAGACTAGGTTTGCCCCAATAGTCAATTGACTCATCATCATAAGCTTGTTAGAATTCTGAAGCAATAAGCTTAGATTGGGAGTGGAAATTAGAAACAAGGACCATTTATATAACAGAGATAAAATAAAATATGACCATGTCTTCCCATAATAAGAGTGTTGTATGGAACATGATCAAATTTGATAACAAAGTCATTAAATAAAGTAACCAGAATCGAGTTCTTACTAGGGTTGCATCATACATGCCTAGGAGGAAATACAAATGAGTTTGAATTTAATACTAGTGTCAGAACTTCCCTAGAGTATAAGAAATCATTTTCTCAAGAAATTGAGCAATAACGTGAATTGCACCTCTCTTTTCCCTAATGCATTGCAAGTTCCAGGCAACAAGAAATAACTACCAAAAAGAAAAAAAAAATATTGTTAAATCCAAACAAAATCACACTTACCAAGAAAAAGAAAATTTGTACTTAACAATATTTGATAACTTTGACATACTCTTAAACCATAACTAAAAGAAAACACATTAATGCGATACTCATGTTCAGTGGACCGAAAAATGTAACCCTTTTTCCTTGCAACAGAATCATATACTAAACTTCTAGGTGAAATACAAATTAGATGGAATTATTCATATAAAATATATACACCAGCCTGCGGTATCAAAAATTGATTCCGAAATATACCAAGTGTATCATATAAAAAAATTGAGGGGTTCAGTCCCCTTCAGGAAATTTCCCCAATACACAAAATAATAAATTACTTTTAACATTTCGAGGCTTGCCAGAAACTATTCTACCACAGAAATGAAAGGAGTCAATATTCATTCAATCCTTAAAGACAATTTCCCTACTGCAAGAATCAAGGGAGCCAAGGGTGTTCGCCCTTAAAACTAAAAAATACACATAACAAGAAAAATGCAATTTGAATCCCATGCTTCATTTTTTTTAACTAGAGGTGACTACCAGCATATGAGGGACGCCACAGAGACTAAGCTGTTGTTTTGAAAGCCTGAGTTAGAGAATCAAGAGTTATGTAAGTGCAAGGAGAGAAAACCAACTGAGCTCCCACTTACCTGCAAATTAAAAAAAATATGGGAGGAGACAGGTAATTTGAAAATGAATATAATATGTACCGAATAGGGGTGAGAAGGGTATACGGAAAGGGGTTTACCTAGAACTAAAATGCAGCACTATCCTTCCTTCCTATAGAAAAAACAACCAGAATACTTTTGTATTCAAATACTACAGGGGTTCTCTTTTAAAAACAAAAAAAAAAAGAACTCGAGAGCAAGCACATTAAATCCAACACCCAAATTATGCGAACTATAAATTGTGCACACTGAAAATATAAAGAAAACCTTTCGCTTATCCACCATTATACAGAGTGGTAGGGAAAGGTGAGAAAAATAAATATTACTGGTCCCTGTTGAACCATATCTTTCTAGTGCCAAGCCGAGGAGCAAATACGTGGAAGAATATGTACAAAAATAAAATCAGTATCTCAACCCAAAAGCAGTTATAATGTAATCAAACCCACGTACAAATCTAGTACAAAATAAACCTATGAAATGGAAATGGGTGGGTATTAGTTCTGGAATTTGAACACGAGCCTAAAGGATAATGATATCAATGGACCCAAGAAGATCCGACTTAAGGACCCGTAGTACAAAAGAATTATACAAGATCACAAGTCACACCTATAAGGACATGCACATAACTGATGATATTAATAAGCTAGGAGGTGGATGACGCAAGCCTATGATATATGGACTAGATTTGAAATAAAAGAACAACAATAACGGAAAATGAGAAAAAAAAAATCCTTACCATTGGCTCACATCAAAGTAGATCTACCAAGGACGTGCCATAATGAAACCTAGAAAAAGAGTTCTAGCTTCCAACATCTTAGTTTTCCAACGCAATAGTTGTAGATAAGAGTCATGGATAGCTTCAATAGAAAATTACAGGTACCAATAACCTCAGGACACCCTTTGGTGGCAGTTAATGAAGACTTGACACGAAAAACTAACACCAAACAATGAGTAGAGGATTAAAGGAAGGATGTAGACCAACTAGGGTTAGAGTTTCAAGAGAGAGTTTCCACCCTTGGATAGCCTCAACGCATATCTCATACATGAAACCATAGGAACAGGTTGCTAGGTGAGTGCCATGTGAAGGCCATGTGAAGCGAGGCTATATGGTGCAAGTGAGGACTTCTCCGTGAGTGTCGACTCTGAGAAGGGAGATTTGTCATCAATTAGAAGTGTACAATTCACCCAATTTGTTGTGTAGAATTAATTTCCACCATGTTGATAATATAAGTGTAGCAACCAACAAAAAAACGAGACTATGATTTGCATGTTTAGGGATAAAGTGGATACATATGTTATAAGTGTAATAATCAACATAACAAATGTGACTATGCTTTGCATGAAATGGGTGAAAGATTTAGATTTAGGGGTAGAGTCAATACATAAAGTTACCAAAAATAACTTACTGAAGTATGGGGCGATGTATACCATAGCTCATATCTTTTAGTATTAGAACTAAAGGAGGGAAATAAATTAGAACGTAGAAAAATAGGAATTAATGCAAGAAGAACATAGGAAAAAACCATGTGCTACCAAATACAAATTTAAGTAATTTAGGTTTATAGATAGTTGTACAATATTTAAATGACATGAAGGATTACAAATCACACAATTTGTGTAATAGTAGAAAAAATAATTTCAAAGTAAGAGGTACATGACACTCATCCACCAGAATTTGGTCCACTTTCTAGCCGTTGTAAATAAGTTCAAATGATCCCAAAACTTGAACCTTATTTCATTGGAAATAGTCTAGATTCTTGAGTTCATATCAATATGAAAAAGACAATGCCACTGATATGAGAATGAATCAACTCTATAGAGAACTAAAAACACACCCTACCATGTTGAAGAGGTGAATATCATGGGAAAAAAATGATGTTTCATAGGAACCATAATACAACACTTATTAACCTGCTCTCGAACTCAATGCATAATGCATCAAAATCGGCCAACAAAATGTGCAAGAAAAACCAACTCAAGATCTCTTCCATAAAAAAATCCTATCAAAATAATGATGTCTCCCAATGGCATGTAATCAATTGGCACATTCTTGATGGGTTTTAACACCTCCACCTATGATTCTTTCACTGTCTCGATTCATTGTACTTCCTCCATGCAGAGGTCACAAAGGTTGACATGATAGAAGAAATTGACCTCTTATTGGAGCTTGTGTAAGAGGAAAATGTCATGAAAACATAGAGTTCCACTGCAAAGAAAACTCGATACATACACAAATCTCTGGTTGCAATTGATTTTCTAACCCCACTGTAATTTCCACATTCTTTGCGTAATCAAGGTTTTTTCACAAAATGATGTAGGAATGTACACAAAAATGACCCAAATGTAGCAATGGAGATGCTTGAAACTTCCTCTTCATGTGTTTTGATGCCTACTCTCTACTATGCTCTCAAAGGGATCTAACATATAACCCATTCACTTTATTGTGTAAAACCCAGCCACACAAAAAAACACTCAAAAAAAAATCCTACTCTAATTTATTTTACAATAGATTCCTCTCACATCTTTAGCATATCCTAGACCCTCCCATGAGGGATGGGCAACACTCTATGATATCAATTTATAAAAAATTGCACACACAAATATATTTTGTATTATATAAACATAAATAATTCCATACATATAAATACGTAACTATTGGCATAAGATACAAGCACTATCTTAGCCACACAATCAACTAGTTGAGAAAATATCTCAATCAAACACTAAACTAAGAGCTATTTTAATTTGACTAAATATCTCAAATCCAATTAATTAAAAATCAAACAACTTAAGTAAAAATTAAAATAACTAACTAATACATATTATGATGAGAAATGTCCTTCATTATTCACCAGACAAATCGGAGTTAATATATAAGAAAAATGTTTTATATTTACAATATGTAACCATTCTTTATCTGTTATAGTTTGGTGTTTATAAAAAAGTTATAAGTAAGTTAATCATATTTTCCAATTTTTATAAAAGAATATGTATTAGAATGTATATTGTTCTTCTTAATAAGAATAATTAAGAGAATGTGTTATATTTCTCTTATAATAATTCTAACAAATTTGATTTGGACAATTTTATACCTTTTTAGATCTATGATAACATATAGGTTTATATTTAACGTTCTAAATATTTAAAATGTAACTTAATATATTAGACGGTATTAATGAGTTGAGAGTATCTCAAAGTATACTGTGGCTATATAGATTTTAGGGGCTTCAACCAACCGAAAGTAAATCAATGAAGATGGATAACTCTTTTTAATCAAGTGTAGCAATGGAAATTTGACATCATACATCATTTGTTCATATGAACTCTTAGAAATTTATATACTCTTTTACTTTGACTTTGATGAGCGGTTATTAAAATGGTAAAGAATTAGTTGGGAATGCACGTGGTCGTTTGGCCCGGTGGTTGGGACGGTCGGTTTGTGGTCCCGTCATTCTGGGTCGATTTACATTACATGAAATATTGCTCTGCAGCTTATTGTACCATTGTGTTTCGTTTTTCCATTGGTTTGCTAAGTTGCTTGCGTGTAATAGAGGTTGGTTTCAATTTTGATATACAGATGATGTATATATTATATATATTATTTTTTTAACGGGGATGCCCTTTTCCCGTGAAAAAAAATTAATTAAAAAAAATTATATTCTATTTCTATTTTTATTTAGAAAATAATGTGTCAAATTTTCATTGAATTAAAAAATGTGCAATTGACTTTTTTTTAAAATTAACTCAAGTTTCAATGTCCAATTTAAAAAACCAAAATATATAAGTATAATTTACGAGTATATTCCATTCTTTTGTCCATTTTTTTTGTTATTTTAAAAACTTGACTAATTAATATTTGAATTACATTTATACACCTTTGTATTGTATTGGTGTCAACCTTTTTCCCGCTATTTATATCTTTTAAAAAAAATATCCCCATATATATATTTGGTTGTATAGATTTTATAATACTATATCTTATCTAAAATCCTTTGAAAGGGTGGAAAAACAATGTTTAGTATAAATTTTAAAACAAAATAAACAAAATCTATAATATAAAATAAAAAAGAAATTGTGAAAATGATACACCATTGTACAGAGAATTCACTAATGAATCCATTAGAATCCACTGTACCGCTTAATATAAAAGACATAAAGGGTTTTATTATTTAGTTTAAAAAATCCTATAGTAAGTGGGCTAGATTTTAAGATTTTATACCCTCAATTAATCAATTTAGCTTGATAAAAAGTTGTTATATGAATTAATTGAGCATTCAATAAGGTATTTAACTAAACATTTGATGAAGGCATATTTTAATATATTATGCCCTCAATTAAGTAATTTAGCTTGATAAAAAGTTGTTATATCAGTTAATTGAGCATTCAATAAGGATTTTAAAAATACCTAAATTAATGGTTAGCTAAACATTAAACATTTGATGAAGGCCTTTATGAGTTAGGAAGAAGAATTTGATCAAGGTCCTTCTATGTGCTTGTATGTCACTATGGCAAATAAAAATAAGGGTTTTAGAATATATTTTAATTTTTTTTGAACACCTTTTTAATTGCAATAAGGGTCTTAGAATATATTTTAATTTTTTTTTTTTTTTAAACACCTTTTTAAATTCTATATTCCATTTGAGGTCTATTGCAAATAAAAATAAGGGTCTTAGAATATATTTTAATTTTTCTTTTTTCTTTTTAAACACTTTTTTTAATTCTATATTCCATTTGAGGTCCTAATGCTTCATGATCTCTATAGTCTAATGGAGAGTTTTCATAAACCATAGAAGCACTTCCATCAAGGATTTGTTTTATATATTAGTAGCCCTTGATCAACAAATTATATAAGAACTCTATGAAGTTAAAAATAATTTCACTGAGCACTTCAAATTAACTAAATGAAGGGTCAAAAGGATTATTTTTTTCACCCTCTTTGTTAGAAAAGGTTATTACTTAGCTCCATGATTTAACTTACTTTCTTTTTTTTATTAGTTTAGAAGAGAGGGGAGGGAGAGGTGGTAACATAATCATCAATGTAAATGTATCTATTTTTGTATGTTTTTAATAGGATAGGAGTATGAGTAGAAATATATCAATTTGACAAAATCGAGTTAGGATAATCGATTGGGATGAAGGGGGCCGAGTTGTTAGTCCAATTTGAATGGGCTAGGCAGGAAAATTTCTAGTAAGCCATATATATAAATTTAGATGGAATGTACAAGCCAAATTTCACTAGGTCATACAACTAATTTGTTGGGTTCAAGGGTTGAAATATTCTTGGTAATTTTTTTTTGTAAATTCCTAAGAAAATATTTTGATGTAATTTATTTTCTAAAGTTGAATAAAGAGCCAATGTTTGCTAGTTTTCCATGCGTCGGGGTATCTAGAGTAAAACACATTGTCAAGTATTTGTATTTTCCTGGTTTACTGTTTATTTATTCTGCTATGCATATTGAGTTAGAAACCCATATTATTTCTTGTTATAAAATTTCAGATGTGAGGAGATTGATTTTATTTTAATTCTAAGAAATTTTATTGAACATTAAGTCTAATCCTGGATTAAGAAAAATAATATGGTATAAGAGTAACATTGTATGAAACAAAGGGTTTTTGACACAAGTACCTGTTCAAGAAAATGCAAACCTTCAACAAGAAATTATTTAACGATTTAGTCTGTCATGGCTACCATTGTTCACTATGAAGATAGATTGGAAGGGTCCTCAAACTATATTAAATGGAAGTTATGAATCATAAGCGTCCTCATGGAAAATAAATGGTGCATTTTATAAACACCACAATCAATCCACCAGTCACATATCCTATTTACTTAAACGTGCATCATGTGAAAGAAGTAAGGGCACACGCATAATTCTACATGGAGTCATAGACCACCTTATTCCACTTCTCTTCGAGAAGAGGATAGTGATAGAAATGTAGGATGCAATCACCAAGTTATACCAAAGTGATTATTAGAGTTGAAAGATGGTATTGAGGGACCAACTACAGAGCACAAGGATGTCCAAGGGAGAGAGTGTATATTCCTATCTGACCAGGATCACTCATTTATGGGATGAGATGGAAGTTGTAGGAAGAATTATACTTGATCCACAATTGGTTCCTATAGCCTTGAATGACATTACAAATTAGTGATATGTGTTTTTCAAATGCATCGATGGGAAAGAGAAGCTTATCGCTTGGGAAAGGATGTGGGATGATTTCATTCAAGAAGAGATCAGAGAAGGGGCTCATATTGGTGACCAGAAGAAGAAATTTAAGGATGGAGAAAATATTGTCCTAGCTAGCAAGGGTAAGATGAAGGAAAATAAAGGGCCACATAATGAGTCGATTTCTAAAGGATAGAAGAAGAAGGACCCTAGTAGGATAAAGTGCTTCTCTTATCATCAATCAGGACACTTCTCCAGCCAATGCCTTAATATGAAAAATTGAAAGCATAAGAAGAAGGTTGTTGCTACAATTGAAGTGGATGAACTTGCATCCAAAATAAAAAATGAGTTTTCACTCATTTCCTATCTCTCAAGCTTAGTAGCCACCACCATGTGGTATATTGATAATGGGGCTTCTTGCTACATGATGGGAGTGAAAGAGTATTTCACCAACATGAAGGGGAATGAAATTTACTTCTATATAGAAATTGGGAACAATGCTAGGTATAAAGTAGTTAGAGTTATCAATGTTAAATTTTAGAGGGACTATGGTAAATCCTTATTGATGGAATATTTCTTGTATTTTTTTGGATTGACCAAAAATCTAATTTGTGTTGCTATCTTGGAAGATAAGGGTTACATTGTAACCTTTGAGGGTGGAAAGCTATATATTCAACCTAAGGATTGTAGGACATCCAAAGTGATAGGATTTAGAAAAGGTAAATTCACTTTGAACTAGCACAAGAATTGTTGAATGGTAGCCAAAATCTAGGGGAGATGTGACATAGGAGGATGGCTTATTTGCACCATGGGGAACTTAATTTTTTCAAGGAAATTATAATCGGACTACCAGATTTTAGGGTTAAGCAACATGTTGTGTGCAAGGGATGCACATTAGGAAAGTATGCCAAGTCCACCTTTATGAGGAGTGATACTAGGTCAAAGGCATCTCGGTCCTAAGAGATTCAAATGTGTGTGGACCCATGTAAATAAGTTATTTAAGTGGATAAAACTACTATGTAACCTTCATAGATGACTTATCTAGGAATACTTGGATATGATTTTTTAAAAATAATGATGGGGTTTCCTACCGGCTCGAGGAGTTCAAAGCAATTGTAGAGAACTAAACAGAGTGAAATGCTATGATGCTCAAGCATGATAACATAGGAGAGTACACGTTGCATTCCTTCAAGGGATTTTGTGCAAGTGAGAGTATCTAAAAGGAGTTAACAATTTTGTAGAACCCTTAAAAAAAGGGGTTGTCTAGCCGAAGAACAAGATGATTATCGGAGTGGCTAAGGCTAGATTACATGACTAGGATCTACCTATGGTTATTTGAGAAAAGGCTTGGAACAATGACATTTATTTATAGAATTTGAGTTGACATAAGGTGTTGCGAAGGTTGACACCTAACAAGGAATTTATATGAAAGAAACTAGTTTTTTCACACATTCGCATCTTTAGTTGTTTAGTATACAACCATGTTACTTCAAAAGAGAAGAACATGTTATAACTTACTTATTATAAGATAAATGTTATGCCGTATCATCAAAACTCATAATCCTATAAGATTTACAATCTAGAACTTAGGAAAATAGTGCTATGCATGGATGTGAGTTTGAGGAGTAGAGGGCTCTTAGGAGGTCTTGTAGCACATATTCCTCCATAGTAGAGGTTCAAGAGAAGGAGATGTAGATGAGAAATAGTTCAAACACATTAGTATATCATGACACATATCCCTAAGAAGAATGAGCAAGCCAGGTAGGAGTAGTGAGATGATGAGCACATGCTTCCACTCACTTAGGCTCATACTTCAAGCACGTAGATGAAGTTGGAAAAATTTGTAGAGTAGAAACTGAGAGATGTTTAGGGGTATGTGGGTACTCCTAGATATTGAATCAGACAGATCAAGGTACCATAATGATATTCAAGTTATATGGAATTGATGAGTGAGCCAATTAAGGTTGGGCCTTATAACTTTTAGGAAACATCCAAGCATTAGGTGTGGAAGGATGCTATGGTGGAAGGGTATTATTCCATAATGACGAACAAGTTTTGGAAGCGTGTGCCGTGATGAGAGGACAAATTTGTGTTTGGCTTTAGATGGGTCTACAAGACTAAGCATGTTGCATATGGACGCATGGAAAAGTTTAAGGCCGGATTTGTGGCTAAGTGGTTTACACATAAGGAAGGGATTACTATGATGAAACATTCACCCCAATAACCATATACTCATTGATTAGGGTAATAATTTCTATTATAGCAACAATGTGCTCGAGAATTCACAATATGGAGGTGAACATGGCCTTCCTCAATGGTTTGGTTGAGGAAGAGATTTACATTAAGAAGCTAGAGGGTTTTGAGATGCATGGAATGGATTCACATGTGTCCAAACTGAAGAGAACATTCTATGGACTTACTAGGGAAACTTTGTGTCTAAAATGATCTCATAAGAAAAATATTAATAATAATAGTAATAAAATAAAAGTAAATTTTCAAGATGAAAGAAAAGAAAAAAACACTTTTTTATTGTATTTTCAACTTATCTCCTTGTAGTTTTACTCAAATTTCAGGTGTGTACACTCGTTGGATGCAAAATTATATTTTTCATTCAACAAGTACCCACTTTGCATAGTATTGAATAAAACCACATTGAGAAAAAATTAAAATGCATGAAAAAACGTGTTTCCAACATGTTTTTTCATGTATTTTAATTTGTCTCAGTGTGGTTCTACTTGAAAGTATGTAAAGCCGGTACTTATTGGATATGAAATATAATTCCGCATCCAATGAGAATACACACATGAAATTGTAGTAAACCTACAAGGATATAAGCCAAAAATATGATTTAAAAAAAGTAATTTCTCTTATTCCATCCAGAAAATATTCTCCCATGGGGATGAAATCATAATCTTGAATCTTATTGGGTCACTTATAATTGATTTTTTCTGTACATTTTTCAATTTGATGCTATTTTTTACCTCGAAATTCTGCTAATGCAAGTAGGCTCCCTTGGTGTGGTATGCCAAGATTGATAGCTAATTGAACACCATGGGCATTAGCCAGAGTAGGGTAGACCCAAACTTGTATTAGATTTAGGTCAAGAGTGAGCCTTGCATTTTGGTGTTGTATGAGGATGAATTAGTTCTCCTAGGTTGTGAGATGATCATAATAGAATTCAAGAGGGATGTATAAGAATATTTCAACATGAGGGATCTAGTATTTGATGTGTTGTTTTTTGGGCTTGGAGATGTGGAAAAAGAGCAAAGAGATCTTCCTCGAGTAGGTGAAATATACAGATGAGATCTTTAAGCGATTCACGATGATGGACTACAAACCCATATCTTGGCCACTAGTGACCGACTAGAACAAGGTTGATGTTTCTAGATCAAAGGTAGTGGACCCTACATTCTGTAGACAATTGATTGGCTCTCCCAAGTACTTGGTCAATACTAGACCAAACATTTGTTTTGTAGTCAATACACTTACTCAGTTCATCGTAGAGCCAAAGTGAGTTCATTGCATGGCTAAAAAATATGTGTTGACATATTTCCAAGGAATAGTTTATTACGGGCTGAGATATACTCATATGGATGAGGTGAAGCTATAGGGGTACACTGGTGTTGATTGAAAAGTTGTATAGATGAGATAAAGAGCACTTTTGCATGTTGTTTTAGTGTGGGATCAAGAGTAGTTTGTTGGATTAACAATAAGCATAAGTCAATTGCACTAAGTTCTATTGAGGCTAAATACATGGTTTCCAACTTGGTATCTTGTGAGGCAATCTCGCTTTGGAAACTTCTCATGGGGCTATTTGATCAGGAGCAGGAGTAAACTTTGATTCACTATGACAATAAAATTTGTATCAATCTCTTGGAGAATCTAGTGTTTCATGACAGGTTGAAACAAATTCAGATTAGGTACCACTTCATTTGAGAGTGTGTGTAGAAGGGGATAGTAAAGTTGCATTATGTACCAATGGATGAGTAGGTATCATACATTATGACCAAGGTTCTAATGAAAGGAAAATTTGTATTCTTTAGATATAAGTTGGGAATTGTGAAGAACATGTTCCTTATTAAGAGGGAGTGTAGAAAGTTTAGCTTGGAAGGTGATTCTACATTAGTCAAATGTTTGAAATGTAGTGAATTACCATATTCCCTCACAACAAAATTAAATAAATATTTCCTAAGTTTGGACCATAGGCATAGAGTCAATAATTTAGTTTTTAATTTTATTAGATACATCTTTATAAAGTAAAGATGTCAACTAAAGATTATATTGTGGCCATTGATCTTAGTTTTGGAGGTGTAATCTCATCCCTCGACCACTTTGGAGAATAGGATAGAAAATTATTAAATGGGGAATGGGTTGTTGGAGATTTTTGTTTAATTTGGAAAAAGACTTGGGAATTTAGTGAAGACAAGAAGTCATGGTTACAACAAAGTGTGATTTCCATAGAGGAAAATTTTAGAGGCAATGAGTAGGATGAAGGAAACTAAATGATCTAGGTTGTATAGACCAATTTAGAGGAGCAAAATTAGATCGATTTGAGAGGGCCGAGTTGGGAAAATCAATTGGGCTAAAAGGGACTAAGTTATTGGGCCAACTTCACTCTGCCATATAGGGCAATGTCTAGTGAGTCATATAGATCAAATTTTCTAGGTCATACATATAATTTATTGGGTCAAAGGGATAAAATTTCATGATTAAATTGATGTTGTACATTCCTAAGAAGCAATTTGTTGTAATCAATTTTTTGAAGCTGAATAAAGAGCCCAAGTTTACTGTTTTCCCCACATTGCAGTTTCCATGCTAAAAATTGTGTCAAATATTTTTATTTGTGTCATTTAATATTTGTTTATTTATATTGTGCATACTAAGTTAGGAACCCATTATATTTCTTGTTATAAAATTTCAGATAAGAGGAAACTAATTTTATTTTTGTTCTAATAAATTTTATTGAACATTAAATCTAATCTAGGTTCGATAAAATTAACATGGTATCAGAGCAGTAGTCTCTGTATATGAAACCAAGGGTATCAGTTTAAGAAATTGCAAGCCTTTCAAAACAAGAAAGTTTTAAAGGGTTTAGTCAAGCATGGGTAGCAATGTTCGTTATTTAGAAAACCTGGGAGGGAGCTCAAATTATCTTCAATGGTGAGTTCAATTCAAAATCATCCTCAAGGAAAATAAATTATGGAACTTTCTAAAAACCATGGTTGTTCCACCAATCTCAAATCCTATGGCCCTAAACTTGCATGAGGTGAAATATTCAAGGATGCAAATGATAAATTTTGATAGAGTCAAAGACCACCTTATTCCACATCTATTAGAGAATACGATAGTGAAAGAAATGTGGGATGCACTCACCAAGCTATACTAGAGTGGCTATAAAAGTTAAAGGATGGTATTGGGGGACAATATACATAACATAAGGATGTCCAAGGGTGAGGGTGTAGATTCTTATTTGACTAGGATCACTTACCTATGGGATGATATGATGGTTGTAGGAGAAATTATACTTGCATTAGAACTTGTTCGTATTGACTTGAATGGGTTAACGAAATAGTGATGTGTTTATCAAATTCATAATGGATAGAGAGTACCATCCCACTTGGGAAATGATGTGGGATGATTTCATTCAAGAAGATATCATATAATGGGCTCAATGTTGTGACCAAAGCAAGAAATTTGAGGAGGAACAGAATATTTCCCTAGCTAGTAAGAGTAAGATGAGGGCAAAGAATGGGCCAAATAACAGGTTGACTTCTAAAGGAGAGAAGAAGAAGGGCCCTATCAAGATAAAGTGTTTTTACTTTCATTAGCCAAGATACTTTTCTAATTAATTCCCTAATAATAAAAAGGGAAAGGAGAAGAATAAGGTTTCCACTATAGATTAAGCTAATTAATTTATAGCCGAATTCAAAAGTGAGTTTTCACTTGCTACCTATCTCTTGAGTTCATTAGCCACCAATATGTGGTGTACTCACAGTGGGGATCCTTTCCACATGATAGGAGTGAAGGATTATTTCACTATCCGAAAAGATAAAGAAATGGACTTCCACATAGAAATTTACGACTCTGGCAAGAATAAATAATATATAGTTGGCATTGTCAAGTTTTAGAGGGAGTTTGATAAACCCTTATGAGTGGAAGTTATGTTGTATGTTCCACGAATGACCAAAAATATTATATATGTTTCTACCTTGGAAGAAAAGGGTTACATAGTGACCTTTGATGGTGGAAATCTGTATAGTTACCTAAGGATTCTAGGACAACCAAGGTGATAAGAGTAAAAAATTGTATCCTTTCTATGCTTTAGTTTGAACTAGCACAAGCATTTACTAAGTGGGAACCAAGAGTTGGTTCAATATTGCACAAGAGGATGGATGATTTGAACCATGGGGCACTCAATGTGCTGAAGGACATTATGAAAGGACCACTATATTTAATTATCAAGTAGCATGATGTGTGCATGGACTACATATTAGGAAAGTATGTCAAGACTACCTTTTCAAGCAGTGATACTAGGGCCAAGGGCACCTTAGACCTGATACATTGAAATTTGCGTGGGACCATGTAAGTAGTATCATTAACTGGATCCCACTGTTATGTAACCATGATAAATGAATTCTCCATGAAGACCCCAATATACTTCTTAAAAAAGAAGGATAAATTTTCTATTAGTTTAAGGTGTTTAAACCCCTTATAGAGAATCAAACAGGGAGAAATATTAAAACATTTATATATGATAATGGAAGTAAGTACACCTTTAATAAATTTAATCATTTTTATGGATGTGAGGACATCAAAAATAATTTTATAATTCCTTACAACCCTCAACAAAATGGGGATGGTGAACAACATAACAAGTTTCTTATCAAAGAAGCCAAGCCTATGTTACGTGGCTAGGAGCTACCTATGTTTCTATGGGAAGAGGCTTGAACATTTCCATTTATTTGGAGAATGAAATTTGACATAATATGTTGGGTAGGTTGAAACTAAGGATGATTTTATAGGAAAGAAACTAGATTTGTCACACATTTGCATCTTTATTTTTTTTAGTATAAAACCATGTTCTTTAAAAAAAAGGGGACTTTAGAACCTACTATAGAGAACGAAATCCTTGTGGGTATAATGACGCCTCAAAAGACTATATGATTTACATTCTAGCACTCAGGAAAAAATGCTACATGGGGATGTGAAAGTTGCATAGTAGTGTGCTCTTAGGAGGTCTTGCAACACATATTCCTCTACAATACAGGTTTAGGAGAAGAAGACTTTGAAGAAAGAAATAGTTTAGACACCTTAGGATATCATGACACATATCCCTAAGAGGAATGAGGAGACAAAATAAGATGAGAAAAATAGGGAGAAGAAGGTTTCCATGCCTCAAGTTAAAACTTCTAGTATAGAGAGGAAGAAGCCCAAGTGAGCAGAGAAAACATTGAGAGATGCTCAAGAGTATGTGGGTAATATTGACACACCTACTTGCAAAAGTGAAAACCACTGTGATTATTGTAATTCTCATCATAAAAAGAAAAAAAAATGTTAGAAAAAATGAAATTAAACTAAAAAATGGTAGGTGGGGCCCCCTCTCCATTGGTGTAATAAGGAAACAAATATATTGTTCCATATAACTATTATGTGCAAAAGTTGCCACAAAGAATTTTGCATTGCATGTATGTCTTTTATGATATGGAAACGAAGAATTGATTGTATTGGGTTGATCATTAGAGAAATGTTATGGCCTAAAGTGGTCCTCCTAAGGAATATTATATAACAATAGCGTAAATAATAAAATAAGATTAGATTACATCATCAAATTTTAGAGGTAAAAAAGAAAAAAAAACTACTTTTTCAACTTATCTATCTGCATTTTTACTCACATTGCAAGTGGAAGCACTTATTGGATGAAAAGTTTAATTCCTCATCCAATTGTTACCCATGTTTCATACCTTCGATGGACTTCATTATACCCAAAATGAGGAATACATGAAAAACGTGATTGCAGTCAAGGTTTTTGTGTATTTCTCATTTTTTATATATCAAGGTCCATTGGATGTATGTAACATGGGTACTACTTGGATGATGAATTAAGTTATGCATCTAATGAGTGCTCCCTTTCGAAGTTCGAGTAAAACTATAGGGAGATAGGTTGAAACTATGAGTTGAAAAATAAGTTTTTTAATTTTTTAATATTTTTTCTTTTTTACTCCAAAGAATGTGAAATCACCCCCCATGGTTAACATCATCATCTTGATTCCTAAAATTTTATTTCGGGTATCAAAAACCAATTTTTTAGCTCAAAAGTTCTCTAATGAAGTCTCCTTCTAAAATCATATAGCCACTGGGAATTTAAGTTGGTTTTGTGATTGTTTTCTCACTTCAATTTTTAGAATGTGATCATTCTTCTCCCCATAAAAAAAGTCCCAAATTTACTCGAAGTAAATTACTCTTATGATGGCTAAAAAAGGTGTATATTATGGATAATATTCAAAAGGGTCTTCATTCATTCAATCCAAAGTTTGAAAACAAGTTCATGGTGTAGAAATATTTAGGTGGCAATGTTATCCATCATATCATACCAATTAAAATAAGTTAAACCCCAAGTTCTATGTATAACAAAATGCACTATGTAGCAAACATGTTAACCCTTAATGCATAATACAAAGGTAAAACACATTTGGAAATCCACTCATCAAGACTTGAATATTTAAGGTGAGTATGAAAGTAATATAACACATGTGATTCATACACATCATGAGTTGTCAAGCCTCATGTATCATTCAATGCATGCATAATATATTATATGTTATAATCTACTAGTCAATATATTAAACCTTTGCTTAAATTATATGTTGCACATGGGACTTGACTGTACATAAGTGTAAACTTTCACAGTTGGAGTCTTAATGAGATGAAACACGCTCCAAAATTGCATCTAAGACTCTTTATATCATACACATGGAAAACAATTCCATGTTTCCTTCCAGTTTGGTGCTAACAAATAGTTGTAGAGTTGAGAAACCTATGGAAACCATCACCTGTAATTTTGAAAGGAGAAGGAAGAACTCTTTGTGCTTGAATCCTCACCACATATAATTCCTTAGAATTGGGGTATGGTTCACTCTTCTTCAATTTGAAGAAGTTAATGTTAGTTATAGCAAGTGATGTTGGAATCTATGTCTACTTTTTGTATTTGCAAATGGTTAATCCCAAAACAATTAGACTATCTATTTGCATCATTTTCATGTGATGTGTTCTTTTTCTCTACATGAATAAAGACATATTGTATGGATTAATTAGACACGAAAAAATATATAGTATATGGATTAATCCGTCTTGAAGCCCTTTTCCTCCCCTATATTTCAGTTAAAACATTGATCACACATTTATATCTCCTTTTTGTGAACATATTAAACTGAATCTTGTCCCAACACTACATATTTGTGACTGGAGATGATCTAAAGTCCACAATACCCCCACTCATTAGCACATTTATAAAGTATCAAGTCTGGCCATCATTGAATTTTCTCTACAATTCATGGGTTCTTGAGGTAAATTCTTTCCAAATTTTAAGAGAGATATGCTTCTTATGGAAATAAAAATACCATAGTAAATCCTTAACCCCCCCTCAGTATTTCCTAGACTTTAAGCATATAAGTGCCCATGAGCAATGCCATGAAAACCATTATTAAATCGTTTTATAAATGTAGCAAGTGCATTACATAAACCAAATGGCATGACCAACCATTCATACAAACATTGCTTAGTTTTGAAGGTGGTATTCTAGGTTCCTTGTTTTTCACTCAAACCTAGTGGTATCTTGATTTTAAATGCATCTTGGTGAATTGTTTATGCATTTCAATTGATCTGATAGATCATCTATCCTTATCATAGGGTGCCAATTGTTTAGTGTAATCTTGTTCAGTGACTATAATCAATGCACATTCAATCAGTCTCGTTCTTATTTATGCAATTACGATGGGTAACCCATAAGGTTAGGTACTTTGTCAAATCACACGATGATCTAGTAGTATCTACAACTGCTTCTTCCCTTCACTTTTTTCTATAATGGATTATCTATACATACCAATATTTGATAGAGAGTTAAAAAATAATTTTATTTGATGCTCCACATTCCAATTGAGTGGTATCCCTTTAGGTTCTAGGAACTTTCCATTGTATACTCATAACAACTCTTCTAGTTGATGTTTCTATTTCTTACCACACCCCTTTGGAGATGCCTTTTTTTCTTATTGACTCATTACTACACTAATTTTCCCTTAAGAAAAGAAAAACAAATTGAAGTGGAAATTGAAGGTGTACCTTGTGATTGACCTTAAAAAAAATATCTTACTTTATAATCTTTTTTATTTATTTTAATAAGTGACATTGAATTCCTAAATTTTGATAATCATGTTTACAAATTTCCTTCTTGCCACTAAACTAGGTCCCACTCATTGTTTAGAAACAATTATGATTAATGTTTCCATTATTTCCTCCCCCGTGAATTTATGATTCCTAAGTATTCTTACACAGGAATATTGAATGAAATTTGTCCATTGAAGTAGGCTTCTCAACTGCTATAGTTGCAATAATTATGGTAGTAATTGGAACTTGTTTGGGCATTCTTCCCTCTCACACTACTTTCCACACATCAATATTAACTATGTAGTTGCAAAATTTGAAAAAGAAAAAAAAATCCATTTGGGTTTGGAGCTATAGTCTCCAAATCAAGGGTTTTGGATTTCTTGAACTATAATTTTCATTTGAAACTTCAATTTAGATTCATAATAACCAATATAGGGATTTTTTGGATTATAAATTTTATGTCTTCTGAATTTACTCTTCAATGATAGAGAATATTATATAAATGTAGGTTTAATATTTCATTCATAGTTGTTGGTTCCTCTTTAATAACATTATGTATGTCAACAAATTTTGTACTACTTCAATCCTTAAATTTATTTCAAGGAAGGCTCCTTGGTTAGAATCATTTTCTAAAGTCAAGGTAGAAACCAAACCTACTGAAATGGAAACCTTGCCATATCCTTAGTCTCGAGTTTATCCATTTTATAAAAGTTTATGTTGTTTATGGACTTGATATACATAGAATTTTGTTAGGCCCATGATAAGTTGTATAAACTTTAGTAGGAATGATCTCTTTTCAACTATGAAATTGCATGGTGTTGATGCTTTAATTTTTCCCTTGTGGAAAGAAATTGGAAAATACCCATCCATTGTTTATGCAATTTTTTTTATTAGCAATGAAAATAAAGTTCAAAAAATATATTTCTTGGAAGAATATAGTTATTATTATTATAAAAGGGACTTATTTCTCTACCACCCTAGTATAATATATAGATTATAAAATTTGTAATATCATTTGAATGTTCACAATGATTTATTATTTAATGGATCCCTAATAGGCTATTGTAGAGGTATTCAACTACTTATGTTGAAGAAATTCCCATGGTTCTTTCTCCACTGCTATCCTATAGACATATAACCAATGTATACACTCATTTTTATCTAATGGGAATGAGTCAAAGTGAAATGTTAAAGTAACCTTATCATTTTTATGAAGCTAATTATTTATGATAATGGAAATATCCATATAATGGATTAAAACAACATACTAACGCTCAACATTATCCATGAAAACAAGCAAAAGATGTTTTCATACATGGAGAGGAATTCAAGGATTACTATTCAGAAACAATGGTGCCATTAAGTCCAAGCCAAATAAAATAAGAAACAAAATATTGTTTATACTGTGAAAATTTTATATATATATAATCCTTGGTTCACTTGGAAAATCAAGTAAATTTCCTACCCATGTTATTTTAGTCTAATAAGCACACATACATGCACTCTTGGGAAGTAGCATAATTAAAAAACAATATTCAGTGCATGTGTATCCATTTCTTGCAGCATAAAAACAACATGGAGGTGATTGTACAATTTTACGATAACACAAGTAACATGCACAAAACTAGTTAGACGTAATTCTTATTCTTGTATCTACAAGATGAATGATGAATGTGCGCTAGGAACACAAAACATTTCTTTCATTTTTTCATTTTACATGAAAAATGGAGATAAGATGGAAAAAAATAGAATATTGGTATCTTTTATGTCCTTTTTTTAACTCCATGTCGAGAATGAATGAGAAGCGAGGAAACTTGGATTTCTCACAAAATGTAGAGGAATTAAACTAAACATCTAAAATTCGTTATATTCTACATTGTCTTCACTAAAAACGGTTGATGAAATCCCCTTCTCTTGTACACCATCATAATAAATTAACTAATTTTCACTTATGCTTGAGGTGGAAGCAATTTTTATTATCCTTAAATCCATTTTCAATTTATTGTGGTTGAGATGAATACATTTAGATAACAATTTTTATCACAATTTCAATGTTGAAGCATTAAGAGAGAATAAATAATTGAAAAGTTTGAATATATTGCTAGGAATGAACACAATTGTATTTTCTGATGAGGAATTCTATTATCCTTTGAGAAATTTTATTGAAACCTAAAATTTGTTTTGATTAAATGATAATTACAATTTTCAATGAACATAATCCTAAATTAAGGTGGATACTAAATATTCTTGAACAATTCATTAGTAAGTATATTTTAACAAAAATATTGAAATCCATTAAGTCTTACTTCATATGGTATAAACATTTTGAGTTTGGAAGGAAAATCTGAATTATAAAAAAAATTATCTAAAAAAAGAGACTTTCTAATTAAAGAAAATAGTCTATGGTTCCTTCACTGCAAATAATAACCACCCTTAGTAGTTTTAAAATTGCAATTCTATACATTGTCTAGAAAATTCCCTTGTGCAAACAAAATAATGTGGGTACTACTATGTTGAATGCAATGATCACATTTCTAGTAGGCCTAGTTTCTCATAGTGATTGGTCATTCTTCTTAGTCTTAATTAACTTTAGGTTCGTCAATTTGTTTTTTTAAGAATATTTCCCATTACTTATATGAAATCCATTAGAAATCATAAATATCCTTGGAATATCACTATCATAACAATCCCATTGAATGATTTTCTTAAGAGACATCACAAATATTGATGGAATCCCACTAACTTGGTATACCTATTGATAGTAGCCTACCATGGTGGTGAAGAATGATGGAGAATTAAGGTTCAATATCAAAGAGGGATCTTGAGAAACTACTACGACATCCAAGGAAGGAGGCAAGTGTGAAAAGTAATCAATCCTAACATAGGGATGTAGTAACAATAAATAAATATATCGCGCTTATTCAACAATAAGAAAATTTAGTGGAATGAGGGTGATTAAATATCATCGTAGTATCGACCATAAATACTACTAACCAAGGATTCAAAATTTTTCTATAAGGACACTATCAATTCCTTCTAAGAGTTTTGATTATAGGTTGAGTATAGTTGCAAGGTTGAAACTTAAATGAATTGGTGGAACAGAACCACTAGAAGTGTATCCCATGAATTTAGTTGACTCAAGATTGGAAAATGTACATGTTTAGACATAGTAAGGATTGATAGATTGAGTGCTCTTTTCTGATTCAATGGGTCCTTTTGAATGACTAAAATATGAGGATCTTTCTCAATTGAATATGGGCTCCAGTAGTTACTGTTGAATCATGAATAAGTGGAGTACAATCCCATCGATTAGTCTTACTCAATGTCTCTAGTGAACCATAAGACATAAGGTTTAGATTAGTCATAAATATAATCTTAATCTCATGCATTAAAACTAGCATATATCGATTCACTAGTGTATAAATAGATTTTACATAAATAGATCAAATCTTTAATTGATATCCAACGCTATTTATTTTTTTCACCATTTATGTAAAAATAAGCCCAAATTCTTAGAAACTATAACATTTCATATAATAATATATTTACATCAACTTTACCTACTGTTAATAATGGAAGAAGAAATATTTAATATCTTCTACCATAGAAAACCTATGTTGTCTCTACCAAGGCAATGTAATTATTTGTAATAAATTAGGCACAATTTTCATAGACTCAAAGATGACACTTGCAACTCAATTCACTACCTTGAAAAATTATTTGATGATTGTCTCATATTATTTTATATTTTTATGTATTAATTTAAATGATTATTTTTTAGTTAATTGAAATTTATTTCCATTATGGTTACATATGTTATAATATCTTTGTCATAAAGGGCCTTAGAGAACCTATCCATGAAAATATTCACTTAAAAAAACAATAATAAAATATTCCTTCCATAATTATGAGACTTAATGAGTTTTGGAACAACTTATGTTTCACTAATGTAAATTTCAATGAAAAATATGAATATATTTTTAGGAGTTTACTAAGGATGATGGATTCCCACTTAGTGATAAGTGGTCTTCATTACATTACAATAGATTTTGTGATATATGTACTTCACACTTTGTATACTTCATACACATACCCCTTCAAATGTTGTACACATTATTTAACATGTACTCACCATACAAAACCTTCACATGAATGAATTATCATGGAATGCCTTGCTTATTCTTGATTAATTTCCTTAGAGTGACAATGCCTTAGAATAAGTGCAAAATATGGTATTATTATATGATGCTTAGTACTTTGATAAGGCCCTCTTACCCTTTATTCCCTTTTGACTTGATCCTTGGTCACAGTTTTGACCTTGTTAGACCTTTCTTTTTAAAAACATGGGACATGTTCCAAGTGTCTGGATTAGGGATTTTAATTTGTGCTTTTGATTATATCACTATTTAGATGTAAATTCCTTTCTTAGGTTTCCAATGAGTCCAAATATGTTTGTGACTTCATTTCAAAGATTCTATTTTTTTAATTTATCATTTTCCCTCCTTATTCTAGGAAAATGCTAAATATCACATATTTTCCATACTTTATCTCTCTTATTTCCTACAACATACCTTTTAAGAGGGGAATTTTCTCATGGGTACACCTTTGAGACCTATGACTCCTCATTTAAAACCAAAGGTGTAACGCCTTCGTTGTTGTGTGACGGGTGCCCGGGCGCACACACGCTGGGAGGGCGTGCACGACCGCACATGGGCGAAGCACCGGGTAGGCCGACACGGGAAAGCGACGAAGCAAAGAGTTAAGTGCGACGATATGAGGAAGTGTTGGAGCATTTATACCTACACGAGGAGCAGTTGAGGTGTTGGGTGGCCGACCCGTGGATGGGGTGTGGCTGACTTGTGTGCAAACGCCCAAACGTTGTGTTGAAGGGGTGTGTGGGCGGTCGGTTGGGCAACCCACCCACACCAAATGTAGAGTATATATGTGCGATGGAGTAGCTTCAAACGACAAGCAGATTTCAACCAACAATCTTCGCATAAGTGCAGTCCTCAAGTGCGCAGAAGTGACAAGAGGAAAGCACACAACTCATGCGCTAGTCTTGGTATATGTCGCATGGTTTGGAGGTGATACTTGGAAAGTCAAAGGTTGGGCAAGGTGTGATGTGGGTTGGACGAAGTGCAGTTTTGTGCCGAGATTGACGAGGGTGTCTTGGTGGCTCGGGTGAGCACCCACCCATCGTGCAAGGCGTGCACGCAGACATTGTAAAAGGTTGTTTTGCCTCTCTTGTAAATTTGGCTAAGTATAGACTTGGATTTTTCCAAGTATACTTGTAAGCTTGTATATTGAAGAAAAGACTAATTATTGTATATTGTTGGGCATACTTGTTCAGGGAGTTGCCCCTCCCCTTTATATCATGCAATTGTTGTTGTCATTTATAATTGTTGTTGATAATGAATAAAGTATGGGTGTTCATTGATATAAAGGATAACTAATATTATACTTGGTTGAGAAGCACAAACTAAGTAGTGGGATGTGAATTAGGCGTAGTCCATGTGCACGAGTATTGTTAAAAAGAAAGTGTTCGGTGGTGCCGCACCTTTCCGGCATGGTTGAAAGACTACCGTCGTCATTGGCGTCGTGACAAAAGCTATGGTTTATACATGAGAATCTTGTGTAACATCCATATCAATGTTCACTTACTCCACTAGGGTGTTCTAAGCTCTCTTAAGTGACCTTTTAGTACATTGTTCTGGCTTCCAAGTGATTTCTTCTTGCATGTTGTTGCTTTGTGAATTTTATAGTAGACTATGATTGATAGTTATTTCTCTCATTGCTCCTTTTATTCCATTTCTTGGATTTACAATATCCTACACACTCTAACCACATGGAGTTCCATAAACATGGATGTCCTTTTATTTTAGCTTGGTCTATGTCTTGTTATATAAGTTGTTCTCTATAAGGTTTCATCATCTTTTTCCCATCCTCACATTTTTCTTTTCCCACATCACGGTTTCAAATGACATTCCAAAATATATTGTGACTGAGGAAGTTATGTTCTAAATTAGTGCAGTAGAGGCTTTATACATACATTTAATGTATGATTTCTTGGTGTACACTTACTTTATTGGATATATGTGAAAAATTTTGTCTGAACCTTGTTTTTCAACAGACCATTAAAACATGACATGTCATGTAGTTGAAGTATGTTCTTACACTTCTTTGAATTCGTTCATTCACACAACCTAATTAAGAGTGTTGGTTTACCTTAGACAATCAATAGGGAATCAATAATCCCTAGGTCCTTTCCTTGTTTATTTCCTAAAAAATAAAGTGATT
>APFE031307825.1:29785-42837 GCA_000404065.3 Pinus taeda | reverse complement strand
TATGAAACAATTCATTAACAAAAAATCATTGAGAAGAATGGACTTATTTGTATTAAGGAAACAAAAAAGAAACCATTACGACCTGAGCCTTGGTGTTGTGCAAGTTCCTCCCAGGGTCCAGCAAGAGTTTTCCTCTACTTTGACAAGCTCACCCACTTCCAAATGAAACAAGAAAGGATGGTAATCTCTCCTCACAAGCTTACAAGGAAGTCCTAATTCCAGCAGCATCTACCCTTTGGAATCTTCAGCTTTCAACCTCCCCTCCTCTGGCCCAATGCCCATATTTATAATGCTCTAGAGGAAGTTAATCAGGTCCATCATCAATGGGATAAGCCCCTTTTTGGATGGGGTAGCTCCTCTCTTGATGGGATAAGTTCCTCTTTCATAGGGATACATGAACCATCTGGAGGCGCTCAATACACGTCAAACAATCTTCTAGAATGCTCTAGAAATAACCACAAGTAAATTTTTTAAGATGAAACTCGCGCCTTTTGACCTTTACAGGGGTACGCACCCACCCCTTTACATATAGAGCATACAAGCACGTAGGTATAATGAACTTGGGATGCGTACATGCAGGTAAGGTAGAGAGAACCTGCGTACCCATAGATAAACATATTTTTTAATGACTTTCTCTCTTTCTTGAAGTTTGACATGGAGAGCAGAGGTATGAGGCTTGCCAAGGAGGATAGTATGACTATTGATGGAGCCATACTAACTGCAAATAGTCATGGTGACAAATTTTAGTGTAACATGGGGTGCCATGTCTTCTACCACATGTTAGTTTATGTGGCACTAAGTATGAAATATTCAAATGAGAATAACTGATGATCTAAACTCGAATTTTGATAAAATTTATATCATTGGAAATCCCTTGATGAGAAGAAGATGATGGTGGCCTTATAAATGAGGTTTAAGGTGAGCCAAAAAGGCGAATATTTTTTAACCCCAATCTCCTTAATATGACCTAGGAGGTTGAGTATGGTTGTTACACAGTTCTATGGAAAGTTATTTGAGAAAATTGGTTTCTTCAACTATTTCAAAGATCAGTGGAAGTCACAACTAAGTGGGTATAAGTATATCATAGTGATACATTATTGTCAGTGATTTGGAAAGCATTATTTCTAAATCCATCATAATGATAAATGGTTATTGTTGGTGATTTTCTAGTGTTATTTCTAAATTAATCACAGTGTAAAATAGTTGTTCACTCGATGAATCCACATAAATTTTCTGATGAGCCCATTTAGTAGTGTTGGTAAAAAATGTTTAATCGCACCATCAAACATCATATCCCATTTTCATACATTCAACGCACAAAAATACCACATTGTAGATGTGTAGTGATTTAATCACATAAAGCCTTCAACTAGCCTTTCCATTAGAACTTTGGTAAAAACAGTTAATCGTTACACATTCAACAAATAAACTACCTCATGGGATTAATTAATTTATTTAGTGGTGGGGGTGGGGTAGGGCAATTGTGTGTTTGGTTTTCCACCCATCCATAGCCATAAAATTTTCCATAGCATCAAAACTCTAATAGTCGTAGTATTTTGTCATACTTTCAACACACAAAAACTACCATGTGGAAGCTATGGAGAAATTTAATCCACCAAAATTTCGATAAGACTATCCATTGGAACATATATGAATATATGAAAACACCTTTCCATTGAAACAGAGATGATATTGCATGCCCCCTTCATCAGAAAAGAGATAAACATGTGGTCATTTGTAACATAGACAATGTGGGAATTTTCCATAAAATATTCGTCAATGGTGTTGTAGTTATGATGAGAGAGAAAAATAACTTGACGTTGTATACTGAAATCCATGCTTATGATGCATTACACATAAGTCCCCTTCCTGCATTTAGGAAAATACATCTGTGGTAGATGTGGAGTACTTGAAAGGTATGCTTTTAACAAGCAATTCAGTGGCTTTTCAGTAATATTTGTAACCTTTTCTGCATTGTGAATTCAAAAGAGATAAAGGATTGTAATAAAATGTGCAAGAATTAACAAGGGAAGCTCAATCACTAAGAATTGTCGTTTTTCTATGCAGGGAGAAGTGGAAGCAAGGAGTTGCCGTCCAAAAGCGAAAAGCCAAGGAAGAATAACTGTTGTCCCTCCGGAGGGGAACCGGATGCGAACAAGATCGAGTAAATCCGAGCTAAATAGCCCATGAAAGGAAAGGGGGATACCGAGTCGGCGAACGCGAGAAAGAAAAGTGAAGGATTAACCGATTGGCGAATCCCTCAGGATCTTCGATCCTGAGGGATCGCTGTTTTACTTATCTTTGTTATCTAGATACCTCCGTCGTTACTTTTATATAAAGGAACAACGTCATTGAGCAAGGGGACTACTGTTTTTATAATTTTAAGTTTCAGAACAAAACTTTGATCATCGAGTCTCACTGAGACCTGGTTTTGTTATACATTTGTTGATGCATTAATATAAAAGACTTGGTGTTTATTTCATCTCCGCGTCTGGAGTAATCTAAGGCGGTGTACCATTGGCAGCTAAGAGCCCGGCTCCGAAGGACACTTGCTTTTGTATCATTATACTGTGATTTATATGTGGTTTGTTTATCTCTATTACTTAATAATCTGATACATCTTTCATATGATATGCTATGCTCTGTTATGATCAATATATGAATGATTTCTCCATGTAATGACTCTGCACTGTATAATTGGATCTATTCAGGGTTGAATTGCGTCTTTAATCAGCTATTTCTGTAATAGAGTGTCGGTATGAATGTTACTGTCATTGGATCCATGTGAAATAATACTTGTTGGGACTTGAAAGTAATGTTACTTTGTTTAGAAACATAGTTATATCATCCTTCATTCTCATATTACTATATTAGTATAGAGCATGTATATATGGTTGATGGTTGCTGTTCCATAATTCATCAATGAATGTTGTTTCATAAATTATATCTTATCTAGTTTGCTTGAAGAGAAAATCAGAGTGTGAATCAGTTGGTTTTAACTCGCGAGATTCAGTTCTTTCGATTGCTATTCCATTTACTGCTATTCCATTTTACTGCTGTTCCATTTTACTGTTGTTCCATTTACTACTGTTCCATTTTACTGCTGTTCCATTTACTGTTGTTCCATTTCCATTTTGCTGTTCCATTTTACCTTCTGCCGTTTTATTTACTTGCCTTTGTTGTTTTGGTGTGAGAGAAGGTCTAAGGCTGTAGTGAGCCTCAGCAAGACGCTGCCTAGCTCCTAGACCTATGGTCCATGCTCTAATTTCCTTTTTATCAGTTTCTAGAGGGATGGGTTATTTCTTCCGTACCCTTGACTGACCAACTGTCTTGTGTGATTCTATCTTTTGGGTTAGTTCAGTTACAGCTTAGCATCTGTTTTCTTTTGTATCTTCTGAACACTATACTAATAAGCATTACTCGGAAAAATAGCCTCGGATTGAGTTACTCTTTGCAATAACAAAACGTTCCCAGATTGATTTATTAATGTGGAATAATTAGAGGTGTGAGAGACCCTAGTTATAGCTCTACATTTTGGCACCGTTTTCGGGGAAAGAGTATAGCCATTTTCCCTTTACAGAGTAGTGTGCAAATCTACTAGGGGGGAGTTGGATCTTAAGAATGGAAGGTAAGAACCTACGTACGGAGCATGTAAAATCCCTGCTCCACCGTCCGCTCTCTTAGCAGAATTGTTGGTTGAATAGGATTTAGTAGTTTTTAGAGTGCATGACTAAGCAGAAAAAGCTAGAAAAGAATATCAAACTTCCAACCAAACCCGAAAAAGCCAAAGGGCCGGTGACCCTTGGCCGAACAACCTTCATAGACGAAATCTATAAGAAAACTGAATCTCAGCCGTCGGTAGGCCCCAGAAAGATTAATTCTAAACAGCCTACTAGCTCCCTCCAGGCCACAGCATCACCATATGGAGCCTTTGCTGAGGTGCATAGTCAAACTGATGAACAAGACTTTCAAGAAATTGAAAATTATGTGTCAGAACAACTGCAGGAAGGGAATTTAAGCAACCTTTGTGAAGGAGAAGGGGAAACAGGGGAAATAGGAGAGCCAAGGTCTCCTTCTAGGATAATCCAACTGTTAAACAACCCAGATAAGGGGAGAGCGGTCAAAATTAGTATTGAAGGCACCCCATTCCCTCAGATAGAAATTCCAGATAAGGGAAGTGTTATTAAAACAGTCCCTTCCAAGGTCGTTCCTTCTCAACCTAGGAACACTCTCCTAGAAATTCCGGAAGGTTATTGGCATATATTTGATCCTATCACGTAGAATCAGCCAAATACTCAAACTTCTACATTGCAATATCCTATAGTAGATTCTGCAGCAAATGCACCCATGAAAGCGATCCCTCTTCAACACATCCCGACGTTTCATGGACTTACATCAGAGGACCCCGATGCATTCTTATTTGAATTCGATGTGCTATGTAGAGGATATGATTACACCACTAACCCCCATAAATTAAAATTGTTCCCCTCCACTTCGAAAGGGGCGGCTCTGAGATGGTTTATGGGATTAGGTGGTGGAGTCATAAATAACTGGGAGCAAATGAAAGAATCTTTCCTAAAGAAATATCAGGATTACTGTAGGTCGAGAGAACTAAAATATGAAATTTTCCAAATGACGACTAGACCAAATGAAACTTTAGAGGAATACGTAGAATGTTTCCAGTATAATTTACAGAGATTCCCCTATGCATCACTACCTCTGCTTGATAATGTGTTGAAAACTGCATTGATTAGAGGCATGAAAGAACAGTGGATTGAAACATTGAATATCATGGGAAAAGGGGATATTTATCAAGAGAATTTTGCTAACATCATTGATTTATGCATCAGGAATTCAAGAGTCAGCACAAGGATAAAACCAACAGAATATGATCGGTTTGTCAAAGATAACAAAATATCAACAGAAGGAGTAACACGTGTAGAACTTGGGAATTTATTAGAAAATTTTAAAACTGATATTCTGGTGACATTAACTACATAGCTTGATATTGTGCAGGCAAAACAAAAGCAGATGGACGCGGAACAAAATCTGGTGATGATCTGCCCCCGATGTAGAAGAAAACATAGCCACAAGGAATGTCCACTGGATGCAGTTCAAACATGTGCTATTTGTACGAAAGATCACCTTACTGAGAGCTGCCCCTCACTTCCTGGATTGAAGGCAGTATATAAGGAAGCAGAAGAAGAACCAGAGCCAGCATACTTCATTAACCAGCGTCGCCAATGGCAACCTAGGCAATCTGGTATGTTTTCGGACCCAACTTCTTCTTTCCAGCCTCCTCAGTATAATGCTCAACAATATAGTATGTGGCAAAACCAATCTCCACCCCCATTTCCGAACTAGTCATCACAGCCGTTTCCTTCTCCAAATCCATGGATGAATCAGACAGGCCAATTCGGCTGGGCCAAATTTTCCCTACACCCCACCATATTGGCAGAATAACTCATATCCTCCACAATGGATTCCCCCTACTTCACAAGGTTCACCCTGGTAGACAAATTGGCCAAAATCGACATATCAGCCAACAGGAACTATTCCACTCCCTCAACTAACTCTGCCAGCCTCACAACAAAACCCCCAGTCTAATCTGAGACCACAACTCCCAGCCCAACCCAATCCCAATCCAAATAATAGACCGATCCAATCCCTCCAAATCATAGAAACATCAGAAATCAGACCTGACCTAAGGGAGTGCAATGATCTTCAGTTAAGATATGGACGTATAATAGAAACAGAGGGAGAAAAAACAGTTCACATTGAAGATCAGTTACCAATAGAACAACCGTACAACAAGAGGGTGTAAATAAGGAACAGACCCATCATCAATCAAGTACATCCTCTCCTCCTTTCCCGGAACGATTAGTCATACCACGACCAGTACAATATCCAGACTTTGACATTCTGGGAGAGTTATAAAACCTGTACATAAGAATTCCATTCCTCCAAGCCATTCAAGACATTCCTATATACGCAAAAACCATAAAAGAAATGTGCATAAAAAAATCAAGGACGAATACAACCACTAACCCAAGAGTCCAAGTAGTCGGTACTTTATCTGACTTGTTATCAGGAAAAGAGACACCCATTAAATACAAAGATCCCGAAAATCCAATTGTAACTGTCCAAATCTATGGTCAGACCCTGACTAAGGCTTTAGTTGATCTAGGAGCTACAATCAATATTTTGACAACCTCTACCTGCCAAAAGCTTGGCATTACATCAGTAGAACCTACTTCTACTTTGCTAGAATTGGCAGACCGATCTGTAGTTCGATCGGAAGGTACTCTATACGATGTCATGGTTTCTGTAGATTCCTGGGAATATCCAACCGATTTCCTGATAATTAATCCAAAAATCCGACTGGATGGACATCTGCTAATTCTAGGAAGGCCTTGGCTTGCTACTATCGATGCCTACATTGGTTGTCGGCAGGGAAACATGACCATAACTAAAGGACCAGACATTAAAATTCTAGTTCTATATCCTCCAACACAACCAAGCCTTCCAATGATCAAAACTAATCAGCATCCTGTGTCATACCTTACTAACAATATCAGATCCCCATTGACTGTACAGAAGGCTTTAGATTTTAAGGACCAAACAGAAGATGATGCCATCAATAATTTCATTAGTCAAACTGAAACTAGACCTCACACACAGTGTTTCATGATAGAAGCAGCGTTTGATAGTGAGCTAGAAGAAGACCCTTTGAAAGATGCACATGACCAAACGATACCAGTGACTGTCGTTGCCAACAGTAAAGTAGTGGAAATTGAACATGGTAAGACTCTAAATATCAATGCCAACCTTACACCAGACCAAGAAGCAAAGCTCGTTAATCTGTTACAAAAATATCAAGGAGCATTTGCGTGGGATTACCCTGATATGAAAGGGATTGATCCTCAATTATGCACCCACCACATCTATATAGAAAAAGATGTAAGACCTATTCGTCAGCCGCAAAAATGACTCAAACCCCATCTAAAAGAGGTTGTAAAAGCCGAACTTCAGAAACTTTTAGATGTTAATTTTATCTATCCTATTTCCGACAGTAAATGGGTCTCTCCCCTGGTGGTGGTACCCAAGAAAAATTGAAAATGGAGGATTTGCATGGATTACAGGGAGTTAAATAAAGCCACACAAAAGGATCACTTCCCTCTCCCATTCATAGACTAAGTATTGGACACTTTAGCAGGAAAGAAATATTTTTCTTTCCTGGATGGCTTCAGTGGATACAACCAAATCCAAATTGCCCCTGAAGAACAGGATAAAACTACCTTTACTTGTCCTTGGGGAACGTTTGCCTATCAAGTTCTACCCTTCGGCCTATGTAATGCTCCTGCTACATTCCAAAGGGCTGTCCTTAGCATCTTTGCAGATTTGATAAATGATGGACTTGAGGTGTACATGGATGACTTTACACCATATGGAGATGATTTTGATCCAGCTTTAGATACCCTGGAAAAAGTCCTACAACGTTGTATCGCTACCAGGCTTTGTCTGAGCCACGAAAAATGTTACATGATGATGACAAAAGGGCTCATTCTAGGGCACTATGTTTCAGCAGCTGGCATCCATGTAGACCTAGCCAAAATCCAGATTCTTTTGCTTATCCCTACTCCCACTACTCAAACAGAGGTACGCAGTTTTTCTGGATTTTCTGGGTATTACAAACGATTTATAGAACATTACTCACGTATTGCTGCACCTATATATGCTCTAACTGGTAATGTTGATTTCTTGTGGACAAAAAAATGCGACCAGGCTTTCAAGGAATTAAAGAAGCTTGTATCAACAGCCCCAGTCCTTCGAGGACCAAAATTGAATTTACCATTCCAAATCTCATCTGATGCCTCAGATACAACAATCGGTGTAGTCCCGGGGCAAGAAGAGGATAAAAAACCATATGTTATCTACTATATCAGCAAAAATTTATCCTCTGCCGAACTGAATTATACTGTCACTGAAAAGGAATTCCTGGCTGTAATACATGTTGTTAATAAGTTTAGACATTATATCACAGGCTATCCCGTTGTGTTATATACAGATCATTCTGCTATCAAATATTTGGCAAATAAACCTGTTACAAATGCTAGAATAACCAGATGGTTGATCTTATTGCAAGAGTTCGATATCACAATCAAGGATCGACATGGCAAGGAGAACCCTGTAGCCGATTTTCTCTCACGAATACCAAAATCAATTGAAACAGCAACAGTGGAAGATCAATTCCCTGATGAGCACCTGTTTGTTGTTGCTGTTCAAACACCCTAGTATGCTGATGTCGCCAATTACCTTGCAGTAGGTAAGCTACCAAAAAACTTAACCCCTCAGGAACGTAAGCAGATTGTTCAGAAGAGCACTCGATTTTCGTGGATTGGGAGCCATTTGTTCCACACAGGGGCAGATATGCAAATTAGGAGATGTATTCGAGAAGACGAAATCTTCGACATTTTAAAAGCTTGCCATGATGGACCATGCGGGGGACACTTTGCTGAAAAGAGAATAGCACATAAATTATTGCAGACGGGATACTATTGGCCTACAATTTTCAAAGATGCGAAAAAATTTGCACAAGCCTGTGACAGCTGCCAGCAAGCAGGACGACCTAGCCAAGCCAACAAAATGCCTCTGAGACCACAATTGGTTATTGAGCCATTTGAACGATGGGCTCTTGACTTCTTCGAGCCCATTAATCCATCATCAAATCAGAGGACATACATTCTGGTGGCGACAGACTATGTTACTAAATGGGTCAAGGCTGAATCATTGCCGAAGGCTACAGAAGACTCTGTAATACACTTCTTGTTCCATTTGTTTGTACGTTATGGACTTCCGAGAGAACTAATTACAGATGGTGGACCACAATTTTTTGGAAATAAATTAGCTGCAACACTTAACAATTATCATGTCCAACATAAAATTACTACCCCATACCATCCGCAAGCAAATGGGCAAGTAGAAAGTAGTAATAAGGTAATAGAATAAATTTTAACAAAAACTATTGCATCACATAGGCGTGATTGGGCCACCCGATTACCTGAGGCACTGTGGGCCTATAGAACCACATGGAGAAGTACCACGGGCTATTCGCCTTATCAATTAGTGTTTGGAAAACAACCTATCTTCCCCATAGAATTCGAAATCCAAACGCTACGAACTGCACAGGAAGTCGGCCTAGATCTAAGTGAGGCACAAATCAATCGATTACAGCAGATTAATGAATTGGACGAAATCAGGCCCTCTGTATTACAAAATGCAGCATTGATTCAATAGCAGCGAGCTAAATGGCATGATGCACTTATCAAGAACAAAGTCTTTCACGAAGGATATTGGGCTCTGTTATATGACTCTCGGTTTCAGGACTTCCCGGGGAAACTCCAAACTCGATGGTTAGGACCATACGAAATCCAGAAAGTACATGACAACGGGACCCTTACTCTGATCACAATTGACGGTTCTGGATATGCATTCAAAGTAAATGGCCACCGAGTTCGTCTCTATCGAAAGCCACTCACTCGGGAATCCTTCTGTCAGCAGCTACGGCAAGACACTGATATGGAAATTTTAGGAGAGGAAGCGAAATCTTCCTCACCTATAATTTAAGGAATTCATTTTTTTCATAACTTGTACATAACATCTTGTATATATGTTTTCTTGATTTTATTTTTGCATTCTAAGTGTTTTTGCTGCTCCTTTTCAAAAGGAACAGCACGTGTGTGTTTCTGTTGTTCCTTTTCAAAAGGAACAGCACCGCTGTGTTTCTGTTGTTCCTTTTCAAAAGGAACAACACTAGTGTGTTTCTGCTGTTCCTTTTCAAAAGGAACAGCACTGGTGTGTTTCTGCTGTTCCTTTTCAAAAGGAACAGCACTGGTGTGTTTCTGTTGTTCATTTTCAAAAGGAACAGCGCTTGTGTGATTTCACTGTTCCTTTGCAAAAAGGAACAACACTTGCGTGATTTTGCTGTTCCTTTGCAAAAAGGAACAACACTTGCATGATTTTGCTGTTCCTTTGCAAAAAGGAACAGCAGTTGGGTGATTTTGCTGTTCCTTTGCAAAAAGGAACAGCGCTTGGGTGATTTTGCTATTCCTTTTCAAAAGGAACAACGCTTGTGTGATTTTGTTGTTCCTTTTCAAAAGGAACAACGCTTGTGTGATTTTGTTGTTCCTTTTCAAAAGGAACAACACTTGTGTGTTTTTGTTGTTCCTTTTCAAAAGGAACAGCACTTGTGTGTTTTTGCTGTTCCTTTTCAAAAGGAACAGCACTTGTGTGTTTTTGCTGTTCCTTTTCAAAAGGAACAGCACTTGTGTGTTTTGTTATTCCTTTTCAAAAGGAACAGCACTTGAGTGTGTCTGTTGTTCCTTTTCAAAAGGAACAGCATTTGAGTGTCTTTGTTGTTCCTTTCTCAGAAGGAACAACATTCGCGATTTTCTGTTGTTCCTTTTAAAGAAACGCATCTTACGAATTTATCTGCATAGACTCTTCTTTGAGGAACACCATCGGCATGTTTTTGCTTTTATTTGAGGATGCTTTGCATGTTCTCCCCAGTCTTTTAGATACAACAATGGGCTTATGCGATGAACATAAACCATGATATACCGAAGTCAGCAGATCATAAATCGCCATAAAGCCTAGTATTGGTAAGAGGACAAGAGGAGGGACATTAACTTTTCATCTTCGCTGTCATTGTCTTATTACCGGCACCCTGGTTGGTGATCTTTATCATGACGATTTTCCTAAAAATCCCTTTTGATTATCACTTAGGAGTAAGAGCAAAGGATTTATATCTGTCTGTTGGGATGATAAGACTTCTTCCACCATTCCCTACTCTTAAGGAGTGCAGAACCACCCTTATGTGTAAATATATAAAAAAAGAGGTGCTTTGCAAAAACAAAAAGAAAATATGAAAATTGTCAAATGCAGGATAGGGGGTCTCATCGAGAGCCAGCCTACCATGATCATAAGGATGGAAGCGAAGTGGCATTCCCATTACGGCCACCACACCAAGGATATGGTCTAAAGGTATATTAAATAAACAAACCTTGGAACAGGGGTTCTCATCACGAGCCGGCCTGTCCACGTTTCATGCCTACCTTGTGAATGGCATTATGGCTATCTGGTTACCAAGTCAGCATAATGGCCTGCATTTTGAAAAAGAACTCTTCAGAATACACATAAAGGATCATGGTTCCGGAGGGTGAAATAAACAACTCTGCCAAGGTTATGAACACCTATTGGCAGCAGAGCTCTGTTAATGGCATCGAAGTCGTAATGGTTACACCAATAGGTATGATATCAATATTTTTTGTCTCTTATATCCTTTAAATAGATCATCTTTCATGCCCCGATGTATATATCGCATGAATATTCATTACCACCAATCATGGCAACGGAACTGACAATGACCACTGGAGATTTCGTACGCTTGACAGACGTCCCATCCCCCGGCCTCTCATTATATCACGCAGGTTGTAAAACGCGATCTACCTTTTTGCCTCGATTTCGGCATTTCGTTGTTTTTCTAAAACATGGCATAATTTCATATGTTGTTTCTTAATTACTTGACTTCCGACTGGCTGCTGCTCCTCTCTTTGACGGCTGGGGATAGCCTATCAGATCGCGGGGGGGAGGTAACCTCATTACTCCATGGATTACGTGGTTGCACACCATTCGGGTGAGATAATGTACGAAGGTATGGCATGGTTTAACGGTATGACAATTCCATTTTACGGAAATTGCCGTCCACGATCCTTTTTTTGTTGCATGCTCTGTGTTCTTTTCCAAAATTTGGCGACGATCATCCTCTCTGCGTCTCAAACACCACAAGCAGTTGTTGTTCCATTAAGAATTCTGAGTAGAATCATGGGGGGAAAGACGGTCCGAAGCGAACCTCAGGAGTTGACAATCTCCGTTGCTGCCCATAAAATCCTGGAAAACGCAGGGTGGTTGAATTATTTCAGCCGCCTACAAGAATCAAATGAAGCAGTGGCGTTGGAATTCCTGCAAAATTTGCAGGAAAATTACTCCATAGTAGGAGGAAAGCAGATAGTGGTCACGGATGATATCATCGCAGAAGTCTCGGGACTACCAGCTGCCGGACCCGTATGGACGCTGAAAAAGGGAAGATTACAAAAGGTTATGGAGATTTTCCAGGACGAAGGCCAAAGCTTGACAGTCAAAGGGAAAGGAGTTCTGCCGGTAACGCTAGGGGAACCATGGACCGAGCTAGCAAAGATAGTGCAGAGCTATATCACCTGCGAAGGGAGGAAAGACGTGGTAAGACCTCGTCACCTGAAACTTTTAGCTGTTTTAAAAGGAAAATGTTCTGTAAATCTCCCTGCACTTTTAAATTCATTATTATATGACGCGGCCCAAAGCCTGAAAAAGGCACAGCACATAGACGCAGTCGTTAGCCACCATCGACTAATTCGATTGATAGTGACCCATAGTCTCACTCAACAACAAAGCACTTGGGAGGAACTGATCGCAATAGTCGAGGGGGGATTGGCTGCACCACCCCCAAAACCTAAACAGTCCTCCAGCACGCCGGAACGATCAGAGAAACACAAGGAATCAGCAGCAGAAAGACATGCTGCTCCAAAACGAAAACAATCCTCCAGTACGCCAGAACGACCAGAGGAACCCAGAGAACTTGCTGGCACACCCAACCAACCTGAGAGACCAAGGAAATCAGCCTGGCTGGCCCGGATACGAGGAAGGCTGGAAAATATTCAGGGAACCACTGCCCAGCCAATTGAAATTGCGGACAAACCTCCATAACAAGAAAGAGGACCCTCCGAAGAAAATGCTGAGCAATAAGGGGCCGAGGCTGACAAGACTGGAGTAGGAATTGAGGAAAGAGACGAGTACTCTGAGACAGAATGATCCAGGTGGATGTTGGTGGCCACCCACCTATCCCATTTGGACCCCCGCAACTGTCTCTTTCAGTTTTTTAGTTTCCGTAAATGTAGCACAATTTACTATTTTTAGCAGTTTTTTTGGGTCCTGAACTTCCGGAGCCGTTTTGAGGC
>APFE031307825.1:0-27446 GCA_000404065.3 Pinus taeda | reverse complement strand
GATATACAATTCCAAGCCTTTATCTCATTTGGGGTTAATCAGCTGAAATGGCTCAGAGCTTATAACACCTTTCAGAGAGAGGAGAATAGCCTAGACTTATGGGTACGAGCCAAACCTAGAGACCCAGTGACGCTATGGAGAGAGCATAAGAGCCTTATGAGGATCCCGGGTGTCATCAAGATATTAGGACCCATGCACGAAGACTTGATCCGACATAGTCTGGAATATTTCCTGACTATTAAAGACCTTGCCATCGATGCTGCAAAATTTCGATACCGGACCTCTAGCTCAAACATCCAGCTCAGGGAACCATTCAAATACGAGAATTTTGAGCTGGCTGCCAGCCGATTGAACCTTTATGGGGAACGGATTCTGCAAGCAGGGCCATCCTGGTTGGGGTATCGATTTCGCAGTCCAATTATTCGGCACCCTGCACCCGGATATCAGGCCTTGTATGAAATTCCTGCAGATGAAATAAATCAGTTCTTTGATAATCTATTTGCTCATCACGGTTGTCGGCCTCCTCACGAGATCCCCTCTCCGGCCTATTCTCTCACCGCCTTGCATGCCAACTATAATGTTTTCATGAGGGCATGAAACAGGGTAAGCAGGGGGGTGTGTGGAGTACTTGAAAGGTATGCTTTTGACAAGCAATTTAGTGGCTTTTCAGTAATATTTGTAACCTTTTCTGCATTGTGAATTCAAAAGAGATAAAGGATTGTAATAAAATGTGCAAGAATTAACAAGGGAAGCTCAATTACTAAGAATTGTCGTTTTTCTATGCAGGGAGAAGTGGAAGCAAGGAGTTGTCGTCCAAAAGCGAAAAGCCGAGGAAGAATAATTGTTGTCCCTCCAGAGGGGAACCGGATGCGAACAAGATCGAGTAAATCCGAGCTGAATAGCCCAGGAAAGGAAAGAGGGATACCGATTCGGCGAACGCGAGAAAGAAAAGTGAAGTATTAACCGATTGGCAAATCCCTCAGGATCTTCGATCCTGCGGGATCGTTGTTTTACTTATCTTTGTTATCTAGATACCTCCATCGTTACTTTTATATAAAGGAACAGCGTCATTGAGCAAGGGGACTACTGTTTTTATAATTTTAAGTTTTAGAACAAAACTTTGATCATTGAGTCTCACTGAGACCTGGTTTTGTTATACATTTGTTGATGCATTAATATAAAAGACTTGGTGTTTATTTCATCTCTGCGTCTGGAGTAATCTAAGGCGGTGTACCATTGGCAGTTAAGGGCCTGACTCCGAAGGACACTTGCTTTTGTATCATTATACTGTGATTTATATGTGGTTTGTTTATCTCTATTACTCAATAATCTGATACATCTTTCATATGATATGCTATGCTCTGTTATGATCAATATATGAATGATTTCTCCATGTAATGACTCTGCACTGTATAATTGGATCTATTCAGGGTTGAATTGCATCTTTAATCAGCTATTTCTGTAACAGAGTGTCGGTATGAATGTTACTGTCATAGGATCCATGTGAAATAATACTTGTTGGGACTTGAAAGTAATGTTACTCTGTTTAGAAACATAGTTATATCATCCTTCATTCTCAGATTACTATATTAGTATAGAGCATGTATATATGGTTGATGGTTGTTGTTCCATAATTCATCAATGAATGATGTATCATAAAGTATATCTTATCTAGTTTGCTTGAAGAGAAAATCAGAGTGTGAATCAGTTGGTTTTAACTCACGAGATTCAGTTCTTTCGATTGTTGTTCCATTTACTGTTGTTCCATTTACTGCTGTTCCATTTTACTGCTGTTCCATTTACTCCTATTCCATTTTACTGCTGTTCCATTTACTGTTGTTCCATTTCCATTTTTCTGTTCCATTTTACCTTCTGTCGTTTTATTTACTTGCCTTTGTTGTTTTGGTGTGAGAGAAGGTCTAAGGCTGTAGTGAGCCTCAGTAACATGCTGCCTAGCTCCCAGACCTATGGTCCATGCTCTAATTTCCTTTTTATCAGTTTCTAGAGGGTTGGGTTATTGCTTCTGTACCCTTGACTGATCAACTGTCTTGTGTGATTCTATCTTTTGGGTTAGTTTAGTTACAACTTAGCATCTGTTTTCTTTTGTATCTTCTGAACAATATACTACTAAGCATTACTCGGACAAATAGCCTTGGATTGAATTACTCTTTGCAATAACAAAATGTTCTCGGATTGATTTATTAATGTGGAATAATTAGAGTTGTGAGAGACCCTAGTTATAGCTCTACAATAGATGTTTGGTTATATTTAATTTTAAGTGATTGATTCCATCATTAAAAATTATCTCTCATGGCATATGGAGATTCCCTCATTTGATCAAATGTGTTAATCCCTTATCCAAGGTAGATAAAAAAAATTATTGCCAAATGGGACCAACAAACACTGACAATGATGAAGACTCAACTTTTGGGACTTCAACTAAAAATTTAATCTACCAATGATGAGTAGTGAAGTGGAAGGCAATTTCATATCTTTGCTATTCATGGATTCCCCTACAAGAGTTCTAGAACGTTTTCAAGGTATACCCATGCCCCATGATAAGAATGAACACTTTTCATTGCCAAATAGATTCTACAAATATTTTAGAAGAGTATTGGCTTCCAATTAATTTATAGTGGAAAACTATGGATAGAATCATTACTAGAAGGATGTGTAAATAAAAACTTGTCAAAAGTTAATTTGTTGAAGCATCACAAGTAGTGTGTTTATTTTTTTAGGAAAACCATGAATTCCCTCAAATAGAGCATGAATTTGGTAAGGCATGATATGAAATTATTAAGGCACTACATGCATTTCCTAAGGAAAAGTGTGCATCTCCTTATGTAGGGTGTGCATTTCCTAAGGTATGACATGCATTTTCTAAGGCATGATGTTCATTTCTTGAGATAGGAAATGCATTTCCTAAGGTAGGGCATGCAATTCTAGAGATAGGGTGTGTATTTATTGAGCTAAAATAAACTAAAAATTGTGTGCTTAATCCAAATGAAGAGATGTATACAACATGCCCAACATTTACCTCAAATTTATCTCGCGTAAAAATTGGAAAGTATAGAATAATTGGTAAAAATATGCATTAGATTGAAAAAGTGAAAAATGTAGCCAAAGAAATCCCAATCATATGCCCCAAATAAAATACATGATATTGTGCCATACATAATGTTAGAGTTTCATGACCAATTTTTTTTTTCCACATTTTATTAATACATGCTCCATCAAATCATCTTCAACGTATGCCATCCATCAGACATCGGTCACATACCTTTGTTGATGTGTTTTTGCTTCATTAGGCTTGTTTCAGTTTTAGTTCGATCTTTCTCATGCATTGTTCTCATTATGTTGATTGCTTTGTTGGTTCTTGCTTAAGCACTAACATCATCCAATTATTTTTATGCTCCTTGTAGCACAACCAATTGCAAGGAAGGTGTTTTTGGGACCCTTAGTGAACAAAGACAGTAATACAAAAGGATGACTCCACTTTTTTTCTTTCTTTGATCTAATTGGTTATTTTGCAGTTCCTCTCTCTCTACATTTTTATTGTGTTTTTATTCCATAAATTTGCTGGAACTATGTAGGCCCCCTTAGGACATGTTCTTGGCATGAAAAGTACCTTTGTTTATATTTTCGAGCCAGTCAAACGGATTTTCCAACAAACACATGCATGGGTCACGTGTTTGCGTAATGCAAAACCTGTGAGATACATAGAGAAGATCAAATTTCATTGTAATTTCTCTTTCTCAAGTGTTGTGCAGCCTTTAGTGAACTTCTTTCACTCTTACAATTTTTTACAATTTATATAGGCCGGAAAATTAGTAGTAGTAAAAATTGCTTATTTTTACCTTGCAAAATTTGCATCTCACATAACTTAACTAGGGGAAAGTAAGTGGCCCTAATCCAAACATCTTTTTTATCTTGTATTGTTTAATCCAAATCATAACAAATACCTTAATTAGGAGGAAAGTAAGTGGAACTAAATCCACACATGTTTTTACTAACCAAACCTTTTCATTTTTCAAATATTATCAGGATAAGGATATGGTGTTATTAAAGAAAGGGAGTAGCCCCTACTTCCCTTGTGTCCTTGTGGTGATCATAGGCTTTCATTTGAAATATTTTTCAAAGCACTCAATTTTCATCTCCCTATATGCTCACATAGTGTAATTAGGAAGGAAGTAAGTAACACATTATCCACACATGATTTCTTGTCTTGCAAGGAATAAACATAACACAATCTAATTAGGGGAGTTGTAATAGATCACCGCATATCCACATGCTTCACACTTTGTATGCTCACAATTTCACTTCCACACACTTGCACCCCACACACTAATCTCATCTAAACTTTGTATCAAGGGTATCCACCTTTTGGAATCTTGAGACTTATTTTCTTTGAAGCTTACATTTTTCACACCCTAAGTGAAGATAATCCTCTTTAAAATTAACCCTAACTTGAACACACTAAGTTCCCCACAAGGGTGACAAAAAAAATATTGTTCAAGCTAGGACCACTGGGGGTAGGCATCTCATCAACCACTGTAATTGTTTACATTATGAAACATAGAAGTTGTCTTATAGGGTGATTAAAATCCTTCCCCATCCCATGGTCAAAATTGATGCATGTTAGAGACCCGATTCAGAGGGGGTTAAGCTTAGGTCTTAGTGCGTGTGACTCTCCATGAGGCTACTCGACTTGTTAGTCTAGGGCTTTGCCTTGTTGACTGACTATCGAGAATCTCAAGACTTGACCACCCCCAAGGGATGAAGGTAACCTTAGTGGCCAAATTTTAGGGCATATTTCCCTATAGGTTGATGTGTGGGTAAGCACAAAGACTTGAGGCGATCTTAGTTAGGTTGATGGAAACGTCGCTAGTACTATCACGACATCACCCTAATACCCTCCATTATAACTCCTCTCTACACCTTGGTTGATTCTTGGCTGCTGGAAGCATTACCGGTACTTTCAACACATGGCCCTAGTACCCTACTATATAATCCTCGAAAGGTCCAATTTATATTTGAGTAGAAAGGATGTCTAGGTCTTTTTATGATTATTTATCATACACAACAAACACAAAACTTGTTTTTTCTTGATTGGTCACATAATATAAAGTTAAATGGTGAATTAACCATTTCTGTCAATATTTTATGTATGTGATTCATTTTCTTTGATAAAAATTCCCTCTCACCATATAAAGTAGTGCACATCCACAAGGGGACCACAGGGGAACCAAGGGTTACTCGCTGTCCTTAACGCATTCTAAACCTCCCCCCTTTGTCAAGATGTGTGCCAAGTATCCTTCCATTTAGGTGTAGAAGACACCAACCACTTTGATTGGGACCCCACCCTCTCAAAGGAATTTTTCTACTATCCATTTAGGGAGTCCACATACTACTCCCTCAAGTAGTCCTGCTCGTTCTCCCCCACAAGGGAACTCTTTTTTTACTACATACCGAGGTCATTTCAATATGGCCAATATCAACAAAATCGCATTTGCAACTTCTCTAAACCTACTAGATTTAACTAAGCTCACAAACAACCCTATTGCTCATGATCCAAAATGGCCTCCCATGCCAACTAAGCTACCTTCATAAATTACCAAGTTTGAAGATAAACAAGGAGAATATCTCACTAACCACATTATGACCTTTCATTTGTGGTGTTCATTAGGCAACATCATTAAGGAATCAGTTCGTTTGAGACTTTTTTAACACACCCACACTAGCCTTGTCATGAAGTGGTATGTGAACGAGACAACTTGGTCCCATGACATGTTTAAATCACTATCCAACTCATTCCTCATCTTCTTTCAACTACCAATTTTACATGATAGAGGGTTGGAAGTATTGACCCACTTTCACCAAACACCATATTTCCAACCATGTTCATTAATGGAGAAAACATCGTACTTTCAGAAAGGTCGATGTCACACCATCCCTTCTCTTGTATTTCTTTTTGAAATATCTTGTGTCAACAATAAAAAAATATGTGGCCACAACCATGTGAAAAATAGAAGAAGGGGCTATCAACAAGGCTGAACAATTTCAACTCATCTACAGTTAATTGGGGTACCTTTACTTGTTCTTCTTGATGCTCCCCTATTACAATCCTTTAGACAAGGTAATCCAGGAGCCTCTAATGTGGTGGATGGTTTAATTGGAAACCTCACCCAAAACCAACCTGGAAATACCTCTCAACATTTTGGAAATGTGTACAATGGGCAATCACACTTTCAATTGTCTGGTGGTACACTCGTAGGCCCAAATAACACATGATATTATCCCAATTATCATACGACATCTTAAAACCCTCCCACATAGAGTAACCAATACCCTAACATTCAGGGTAACCACTGTTAGTGTTAGTCTTGTATTCCTTCCACCAGTGATCAAATATTATTTTACCAAGTCTGTCAAGAGTCTCAAGGTCAAATTTTATCATGTCACTAAGTTTACAGAGTAAAATTTGGTCACTGGCTAGTTTGTATAGGAATTTTTTCATTCTTTTGGAAAAATCACACATGCTGGTCACCCACCTCACTCAGATGAAGGTATATAGTAAAAATAATTTTTTCATTATATCATTCATCATCATCACCATTCCACTCAGTCTCATGTCTTCATTAAGTCATTAGGGTTTCAAGGTCCATCATCATCATGTGTAAATCCACCATTAAATGAATCATGACAAGCAGATTTTTGACATTAGCTTGATGAATTTTCATAAGTTCTTCATGATTCAAGTCTCAAAGGTTCTAGGAGAAGAAGTTTCAATGTTAGGTAAAAATGAAACTAAGGTTTCATCCCTCCAAAGTGGCTCAGTCTTAAAGGTGAAAAATCAGTTTTTGAAAAAGGTATGTGGGGCCCATTTCTTTTAAAAAAGGAATCATACTTACCTATAAAAACCAAAAAAGCCCCAAGCTCACTTCATTTTCCTTCTATTTCCCTTTATTCATCAAGATCACCCCTCCGTTGGCAAGTAAAACATGGGTTTTTAGGCAAACAATTGCAGGTGTTGCAATTCCAGAGACTGCGCTGCACTGCGCTTGTGCTAGAGCAACCCGAAAATTTCTAGAAATAACCCAAACTCAATATTGAAGCTTGCAACCTAGTTTTTTTTTCTAATCTAAGCTTGTATACAAGTAAGTAAAACACCTTGCTTACCTTTTCCTTTAGCAATACGAATTCAAATGAAAGATTTCTTCATCTAGGGTTTTAGGTGAAATTGTCATGTTATAAGCTAGGGTTAATGTTGGTTACTCTAGTTTTGATATGCTAAACATATAAACCTTTAATATTACACCTATATACATGTTTAAAATACATTTTGACCCAATCAACCAACTATAAATCATCAAATTACCTCACTTATAACTAAACTCTAGCTCATTCCTAGTAACTTGGGCAATTTTTCTAGAATCTATGTTTTCAATCTATCACAAGCACTCCTTTCCCTCATTTCACCTCATTTAAGTTTCATGAGTTGCTTACAGTCCCTATCCATCTCCTAGAATTTCCCTTGCCATTATTTCCACTCCACATACCCATCATTTCACTCATCCCTCACTATGTTTTTCATTTTCCTGCTTCTAGGATTTCTATCATCATGGAAGGAGATTCTTCACTAGAGAGGAAAAAACACCACAAAGGAGGAACAATTCTCAGATATGAACCTACCAACTGCAATAAAATAAACACATCACCCTTCATCAAGCAGTGTTTTGAATATGTGAATCATCTAGAGTTTCGTAGAAGGGTGTGTGAAGTAGGTTTTCATGAACAATTGACAGATTGGATCGCCACTCATTTGAAAGGGGAAAGGGATATCATAGCTGGGATTGATTTCACATTTTCAGTCAATGTTATTTCCCTTCCTATAGGGATAGCTGATCATGGAGAATACTGGTTTAAGGGCATGAATTCGGATCTTGAACATTACAGGTCCTTCTTGAAAACACCATACAGGGCAACCAATACACACATCATACCATTTAGGTACCTCTTGGAGAAGTATGCTCGATTAATGAAGGTTTTCATGAAATTTTTCACATGTGAGAGAAGGTTTTCTAGATTATGTGCAATTATCTGTGTAGAAGTCTTTTCAAAATGTCCAAGAAGGTACAGGTTAAAAACAAAGAACATTATCCTAGTCTTTTTCATCATAGTTTGATCAAGGCTGTAGCTCTCCATCAACTTGCAAAGAAAAACATGACATGGGATTCTTTCACGGAGACAAATTTGAAATGGCATGAGACTAGTGTTTCAGTTCAACATCAAAACATTCCAACATAATAGATGGAGGTAGGATCATCAATCCAATCATTGGAGGTTCCTAAAGCACCTAGACCTAAGGTGACTAGGATGTACCAAATAGGAAAAAGGTTTGTGTTTTCTTCTCATGTTGAGAAAGGGGCCAAGCCTTCTACATCAGAAAAATAGGGATCACAAGTATAGGACAAAGACTTAATTGAGCATGAGTTTGAGTTGGTGGACTTGGAAACAGAAAATGTGCCTTCAAATATGTAGTAGACTATCAAAGAAAAAGACTCTCAGATCAGAGAACTCATGGACAACATGGCAAGGGCAAGGTTTGTTATCTCATTCCTAGAACAAGATATCAGTCAGCTAAAGGCTAAACAACTCATTATGGAGAAAGAGAAAGCTAAATTGTTGCAGCAAGCATGCAAAGGAAAAGAAATATTTGAGACCAATGAACTTGAAGAAACTGAAAGACAAGGCAAGAAAAAGAGGTCAAGGACCAAAGGACTCAAGAAGGCATTGAAAGAGGAGAAAAAACACATTTTGCTAGATGAAGAACTAGATATGGAGGACATAATTGCCTTAAATATTAATGAGGATAGGGAGTATTGGTTAGAAAAGGTACTAAGGCACATGGCACATCACTACTAGACCAAAAATAAGATTTGTAACATCAAGGTCAAACAATTGGAAAACAAGCTCAAAGAAACCCTAAAAGACCAAAATGAGAAGGGTAACTTAGAGATGCTTGCTGAAGCATCAATGCGGGCTTAACATACCTCATTTTGTAGCTCATGACCAATTTTGGAGGAATTTTGAGCTTTTTTCGTTTTTTTGGCTATTTTGGTGCCTAATTCAAAAAATTGACTAGTCACAGAAGCGGCGCTGCGCTTTTTCCTTAGGCATCCAAATGAAAAATGGTTTATTGTTTTGAAAATCCCATAGCAGCCTCTCAAAACCCATTTCATCGTATTTTTCAAAGAGGGCCCAAATTTTGAGAAAAAGAGGAAAAAGGGGTCAAAAATCAGCATTATGCCCCTCTTTTTGACAGGTGTTGCGCTTCTGGAGACACCTTGGGAGAATGAGTTTTTGAAGTCCTTCCCCTTGGTAATTTTCAAAAATTCAAGGTGTTATGGAGACCAGACTTGAAAATATAGTTGACCATTCTTTCAAATCTTAATTTGGACATTATGAAGGCACCTTAAAGTGGGGTCAAAGTTGGCACCACACTTTTGCAAATTTCTATGTTTTTCATTTAAATTTCACTGTGTAAATTTCCTAGTTTCCAGTTTGACTTGGTCAAAGTAAAAAATATTGGTGTAATTCAATTTAGTTCGAAGTTAGATGATGTAAGCATGAATATATATATCTATATATATATGTGTGTGTGTGTGTGTACACTATATATATATATATATATAATATATATATATATATATATATATATATTATATATATATATATATATAATATATATATATATATATAGATATAGATATAAGATATAGATATAGAATAGCTATATATACACTACACATACACATACACATACACACACAAATATAATAATATATATATATATATATTAGGTTATTTTTATGGTTTATTAGCCCTGATTAATGAAGCAAAATCCAAAACAAAGTCTAAAATTAGTGTTTGTATTTGACCTTCTCACTCTCACCTGTTGGTTGAGAGAATCTTGGAAACAGTTCCACCGCCTAGGAATTCGACTACTGAAGGTGGGGAAGTGGTTCAATTGAGTCTATATGTATCATTTCTCATTCAAAGAGAGGAGTTGGACTTTTGTGTAGAAGTCTTGTATGTTTATGTTCTCTTTAGCTAATATAGGAGTCGTTTCAGCTATATTTCAAGAACTCTAGTTCAATGACTCTATGGTGTTTGTTTTCTCTTTCTATCAGTTTCTAATGGATAAATCATCTCCCTTTACATGCTTTATATTCTTCCTATGAATTTCCTTGCAGTTATATAGACATGAATCTTGAATTTAAGCTCTGTTTATGTGGAATTCATACTTGTTTCCTTTCTTCTAAAGCTAATGAATTCATGTTTTTACAAGCTCATTAGTTTCTTTTAAGCTCAAAAGTATATGCTACATTGATAAACACTCCAATTTCACAATAACACACTGATATATAGCTCCTATTTATACTTGTCTCTGCATACTTCAAGCCTAGACCTAATTACCTGTTCTAAACCCTAGTCCAGCACACCTAAAATCAAAAGAACTCAAAACAAAACTATATGTCTAGCCTAAAACCTTTCTCTTTTCATATATTCATTGACAAATCCTTTGAGAGACCCCTCTCTGGCTCAGTAGGGCTAGTTGTTGAGCTGAAAGCGGTTCAAGGTCACCTCTTTCGATCTCCTCCTCAACCTAGGAAATTGTAGGGGGTAACATTTTTGGTGCCATTGCTTGGGAAATGAATGATAAATCATTCCTAAGAAATATTTTAGAGCTTTCAAGAGAACTAGTTCTGTAGTTGACAATTTCTAGTATCCAAAGATAGGCTGATTATACAAATGTCATCAATATTAAGGTCTGCAAAAAGTCTGGCTCCTAAAATATATATCAGGTCAAATCCTGACCCAAATCCACCTTTTATTGTTGAATATCCTGAAAAAAATCTAAGAAAACTTAAGTTACCTATCACTAAAAGTGCAGTTCGAAAAATTAAAAGAACAACTTCTTTACCTAAAATTCTATTTGCGTTTGAGCAGCTTCCTTTTGATACTGAGTTAGAATTGTCTCTTTCAAGGTCAAAATCTAAGTCTTGCATTTCTGAAGTGATATTTGAACCTCTTCAATTTGAATCTCATTCTCATTCTTCAGAATATCTATCTGCTAGAGTTGACCATGAGTTGTGGTTGAATTTTGACAAACTTCAAAGCCTTGTTGACCATCCAAATCACTACTCAAAAGGCCTACATTCAGTATCAGCTTGAATATTTAACTACTATTTCATCCTCTACTACACCTCCAAATATATCTACTACATCTCCAAATACCTCAGCCACCTCATCCTTTCTTACACCACCTCCATTATTGTCATCATCTTTAATTACACATCCCATTTTAGTACCTCCACCACCTCCAGCAATCATGACACGATTTGCACCTCACATGCTACCTACTCAACTTGTTGCTTTACCTCTAAACAATGGTCAATGACTCCCTCTATTAAATCACAACCCAACATCATGTTGATAAATTGATAGATTTTATCGATTTGGAAGAAATTGATGAAGATGATGCTAAGATGAGAATAATAGCTGAGAGTTTCTCCGAAGATGTGAAGAAATGGTTTCACAATTTGGCTGCTAATTCTATCAATAATTCTTAGAGACTGATAGAATTGTTCTTAGCACATTGGTAAGAAAATAAAAATCAACTACAAAATTTGGCTGAGTACAATTCTATGAAAATGAATCAGAATGAGATAGTCCAAGAGTTCACAATAAGATTCAATTTGGTATACAATTCTATTCCTGATGATATGAAGCCTACACCTAGTCTAGCACTTCTCCATTATCCCGATGCTTTCGACCCAGACATGGCATATCAGCTCAAGGAGAGAGACCCTGTGACTCTTGAAAAAATGGAGCGAAATGCAGTAAGTGCTTAAGCTAATCTGCTCATCAAGAAATCCAAATAAAACACTGAAAGGACTGAGAATAAAGTTGTTTTTAAAGAAGAACCCTCATCATCTTCAGATGTAAAGCTTGACACTCTGATCAAAACCATGGAGAGAATGTTGGATATAATATCCATAACTGATCAACAAGCGGAGCCTTTAGTGAGGAATTCGAACTTTCGTGGCCAACAACGACAAAAGTTTAGAAATAGACAGAAAGAGCAGCAAAATCAAGATCCTCAAGGACAAGTAAGAGCACCATTTCAGCAAAATTATACCGAAGGCCAGGAAGAAAATGACGAAGATATCGTAGAAGAAAATCATTTCTTTGAAGAAGATGAGCTTCCTATCTTTTGACAGAAGAAGATTAGTTTTCTGAAGAATCCTTCATACCAAGTGATCACCAACTTGTACTTGCAAATGATGATCTATGGGCTGTGGAAATTGAAGAATACCAAAGAGGATATTGGAATTCTCTTAGTCATTTGCAAAAGCAGTACAACTTGAGGAACAAAAATATACCTGTTACATTGAACCAGAAGAGGCAAAATGTACAGAAAGGCACACAAAGCAAGGAAGCAGCTCCTGCAAATCAGAATAAAGAAAAATAAATTTTCATATTGAGCCGAGATAAAACCAATGAGGCATCTACCAACATTGTGAGTAAAGATAAGGAGTTTCAAAGTGAAATTCATAAGAAGGAATCTCAAGCTAAAGGGTAGATTAAAAAGAAGGATATCATTGCAAAGGAGGGAGAAAAGCAATCTAATATTTTTAGTTTGGAAAATGAAGTTTCTAAGTTGAAAGTTTTAATTCCTCTCACTGAATTAGTGAAGAATGATAAATATAAGTTTCAGATTGCAAAAAAGCTTAAGGTTGACCAAATGTCAGATATAGTAAATGTGGTTGATGATGAGCCAACAATCCTTTTTGGTCCAATCTTAGAAGGAAGTCCTGAAGATAGTCAAATTCCACCTTTTTATCTTTGTCTCAAACTTCATGACTTAATCCTCCATAACGCCATGCTAGATTTCATTGCCTCACATAATCTTATGCCCAAAGTCATCATGGGCAAACTAGGATTGAGTATCACCCGACATTATCACTATTTATACTCTTTTGATTCGGATAGAGTAAAATGTCTTAGTCTCATTAAAGATTTAGTAGTGTCCTTGGACCAAATTCCCGCCAAGAATGTGTTGATGGATGTACTGGGCACTGATATTCCTCCTTGGTTTGGTATGTTGCTTTCAAGGTCTTGGGGAGAAAAACTAAAGGGTACTCTAAAGCTTGACTTTTCATATGCTACTATCCCAGTATTTGGGCAGCTCATAAAACTCTATCAGGAAAAGAAGATGAAAATCATGATCAATAGTAAGGAAAAACTGATCAATCACCATATACATGTTGTGCACACTGATCTTGATTCTTTCATTTTGTATAGTGACATGAATTCAGTTAATGATGAAAGTCAACTTGTAGAAATTTCAAAAGTTCCATATGTTATAACCAGTGTGCAAAAAGTTATGATTGCTGAAGGGAAAGAGATGTATGAAGAGTGTTTTCAACCACCAAACCCTTTTGAAAAATTGTTGAGATAGTGTAGAAAACATAGTGTCTTGAAACAACCAACCATCTTCCTAAAGATCATACATTTCAGCCTTCAGAAATCCTTTTTCCGGATGAAGAAAATGGTCTCTTGACCATGGAGTTTGATGGTGCATTGGGAAAAGAAGGAACTGGGATTGGTGTTTGGATTCATGGTCCATTACATCAGCCATGTAAAATTCCTCACAATTTAAGAATGAGTTCTTACAAGTTGTATTTTGACTGCTCAAATAATGAGGCAGAGTATGAGGCATTGATTGCTCGCCTCAAGATTTTGAAGAAGTTGGGAGCAAAGAAAATTTTTGTTTATGGCAACTCTGACTTGGTAATCAAACAAGTAAAAGGGGAATACCAGGCCAAGAATCCAAGAATGAGAGCTTATCGAAATGTTGTACTTGACATCCTCAAAAATTTTACAGAATATACTTTGTCTCTTATTCCTAGAACTTAGAATGTTATAGCTGATTCGTTACTGCAGCTAGTATGGTGAAGATTCCTATTCACTCTAATCAAAAGTATTCTATCCATGTCAAAAATCACCTAGATGTTCCTAACAATATGAGATTTTGGCAAGTGTTTTGGGATGACAAACATATCAACAATTTTCTGCAATTGGAAGGAGAATTTCAGAATTCTCGCATTGATGATACATCCAAAATGAATGATCTAGAGAGTCAATCGCTGAGATTGGAATATTGCAACTAAAGGAAATAAACATTCCAAGAGGCCTTGTACCTTTGGAGGAGTTGTTTGATCATGACGATGTAGCCAAAAATCCCACCTTATCCCCCACAAAAAAAGGTGTTGAAGATGTAAACATTGGTACAACTGACAAGCCTAAGATGGTCAAACTGTCAAAATCCTTATCTCCTGAAATGAAAATTAAGTACATAGATTTAATGAAATAATTTTCTGATGTATTTGCTTGGGACTATTCAGATCTGAAAGTTTATGACAAGAATATCATTCAGCACACCATTCCGATCAAGCTCGATCAAAAGCCATTTCGCCATAAACTGAGAAGGATTAATCCTAAGTTGCTAGAATCAATTGAAAAAGAGGTAAATACGATTTATAAGTTTGGTATCATAGTTCCTATTCATCTTTCTGAATGGATATCTAATCTAGTGCCAGTAAGAAAGAAAATCTGGGAGATCCGTCTTTGCATTGATTTCAGAAATTTAAACAAAGTGTCCCTGAAAGATAATTATCCCTTGCCAAAGATGGATCATATACTTCAGAGGGTAGTTGGGTCTTCTAGGATTTCATTTCTAGATGGATATTCTAGGTACAATCATATTTTGGTGCATAAAGATGATCAGTTGAAAATAGCCTTCGCAACACCATGGGGTACATTCATGTATGCCAAGATGCCATTTGGATTAAAGAATGCAGGAGCGAATTTCCAACGGTCTATGGACATAGCTTTCACTAATGAAAAGGATGTCTAGTTATATATTTAGATGATCTCATACCTTTTTCCAAGTCTGATGAAGATCATTTAAATCATTTGAGAACTATTTTTAGAAATGCAGAAAATTTGGTATTTCACTCAATCCAAAGAAGAGCCTATTTTCCATTGAAGAAGTTAAGTTTTTGGGACACATCATCTCCAAGGATGGCATTCACATTGATCCTACAAGAGTTCAAGCCATTCGACAATTAGATTTCCCAAGGAACAAGAAAGAAATTCAATATTTTAATGGGAAAATCATTTTTTTGAGAAGATTCATCCCCAATATCACTGAACATTTAAAAGAGATGACAAACATGCTAAAGAAGGAAAATGAGGTAAAATGGTCTTTAGAGGCTATGAAATATTTCCATGCAGTGAAATTTTCATTATCTACTGCTCCTATTTTGATTAGTCCATATTATACTTCAGATTTCATTATTTTTTCATTTTCCTCTAAGCATACATTAGCAATAGTCCTAATGCAAAAGAAAGATAAAAAAAATGAACAACCTATAACATTCTTCAGTTGCACCATAAGAGATGCATCACTAAGATACAACATCATTGAGAGGTAGGCCTTGGCAATGGTGAAAGCTCTCAAATATTTTCAAGTTTATATCATGCATTCTCACACCATTGCTTATGTTCCTACTGCAGCGGTAAATGAGATTCTTGTGCAAATAGATCCTGAAGGCAGAGGGGAAAAATGGATTGTAGCCATGCTGGAGTATGATTTGGAGATAAAACCCACAAATTTCATCAAGGGACAAGGTTTGGCTAAGATTATGGAGGAATCTAATCTACATGCACTAGACATCAATTTGATTGCAACACTTTTTGAAGAAGAAGAAGAAGAAGAATACCCATACTTACAGGTGCTTGATATGTTCATTTCATCTCCATGGTATTTTGACATTGTTTATGTCTTGTAGCATTTAAACCCTCCACTGAAATTTCCCAAAGGTAAAACTAGATCTTTAAAGTTGAAATCTTGAAAGTATTGTATTCTTGATGGTATTTTATACTGGAAAGACCCTAGTGGTGTGTTGTTGAACTGTTTGGTAGAAAATGAAGCAAAGGATGTGATGAAAGATCTTCTCAAAGGATATTGTGGTGGCCATCACTTCTAGAAGACTACAACAAATAAGATCTTGAGGGTTGGCTTCTATTGGCCTACTCTTTTTTGTGATGCATATAAAACAGTGATGAGATGTCATGAATGTTAGATTTTCCAAAGAAAAAGAAAACTCTTTCCATTACCCTTGTAGCCCATTTCAATTTCAGCTCCTTTTCAGCAGTGGGGTCTTGACTTCATTGGAGAGATCCATCCTTCATCATCAGCGCAACACAAATGGATCCTAACAACCACATACTACTTTACAAAATGGATTGAGGAAATCCCAACCAAGCAAACTACTGATTCTGTTATCATTCAATTTATGGAACCTAATATCTTGTCTAAATTTGGTTGCCCGCAGAAAATAATCATTGATAAAGTTGTTCCCTTCAATTCAAAAAGGATGGTGGATTTTTGTGCTAAGTACCATATTGTATTAGGACATTCCACTGGTTATCATCCACAAGGGAATGGTCTGGCTGAATCTTCCAACAAATCTTTGATCAACATCATTAAGAAAGTTTTAGAAGTGAACAAGAAGAACTAGAACAAAAATCTCATTAATGCTTTATGGGCGGACAAAGTCAGTACTAAGAAATCAATAGGTATGTCTCCTTTTCAGTTGGTGTACGAGATTGACACAATTTTTCCTTCATCTCTTGTTGTCCCGGTCATGAAAATTCTACAAGAATTGGATAATGAAACCAATGATATGTAAAGAAGGATAAACTAGATGATCCATCTACAACAAACTAGAGAGGAAGTTTTTCAAAACACCTCTAAACCTCAGGAAGGAATAAAAAAGATCTATGATCGCAAGACCAAGGAAGACAATTTCATTTTGGGATATGTGGTTCTCCGTTGGGATGCTAGAAACGAAGAAAAAGGTAAACATGGAAAATTTGAAAACATGTGGAAGGGACCCTACGTAATCTTAGATTTCGAAGGGAGAATGCTTTCCTATTGGAGGAAATGAATGGAGAAGATTATTCAAGAGGAGTGATCAATGGTAGGCTTCACAAGCACTACCATGATTGAAACAAGTTCTGAAAATGCTCATCACCATTGTACATACCGGTGTGTTTTTTATGTTCCAGTATCTAAGTGGCTATCATAGGAGTTTGAAGCCCAAGGAGAAGGCCATAAGGCTTATTTTATTACCTGCTGTGTTTATTTTACTTTTACAGTCCTGCTGCTGGGTTTATTTTACTTTTACAGTCCTATCATGTTGAATAGTCAATCAATTTTTAGTTTCAGTTTAGTTTTCTACATTTTGACTCCATTGCCCAATGAATAGGCTACTTGGTCTACGGTGTTCTTGAAACCTCCAAGGAGTTGCCATCCCCAACCGGAGCCAATGTTAGTGTCAGTCTTGTTTTCCTTCCACCAATGGTAAAATATGCTTTTACCAAGTCCGTGAGGAGTCTCGAGGTCAAATTTTATCATGTCACTAGGTTTACAAAGTAAAATTTGGTCACTGGCTAGTTTGTCTAGGAATGTTTTCATTCCTTTGGAAAAATCACACATGTTGGTCGCCCACCTCACTCAGATGAAGGTATCATAATAAAAATAATGTTTTCATTATATGAATCATCATGATCACCATTCCACTCAGTGTCATGTCTTCATTAAGTCATTAGGGTTTCAAGATCCATCATCATCATGTGTAAATCTAGCATTAAATGAATCATGACAAGCAACTTTTTGACATTATCTTGATGAATTTTCACAAGTTCTTCATGATTTCAGTCTCAATGGTTCTAGGAGAAGAAGTTTCAATTTTCAAAAGGTAAAAATGCAACTCCGGTTTCATCCCTCCAAAGTTGCTCAGCCTTAAAGGTGAAAAAACAGTTTTTGAAAAAGATATGCGGGGCCCATTTCTTTTTAAAAAGGAACCATACTTGCCTATAAAAACCCAAAAATCCCCAAACTCACTTCATTTTACTTCTATTTCCCTTTATTCATTGGGCTCTCCCCTCCATTGGTAAGAAAAACACGGGTTTTTAGGCAAGATTGGTAAAAAATTGCAGGCGATGCGCTTCTAGAGACTTCGTTGTGCTTTTGAGGCCAACACTATGCTTTTGGACATGGCACTACGATTTTGGACATGTTGCTATGCTTCTAGACACGATGTTGCAGTTTGGATATGTGCTTCTAGACACTATGCTACACTTGTGCCAGAGCAACCCGAAACCTTCCAGAAATCACCCAAACTTAAAATTGAAGCTTACAACCTAGTTTTTTCGCTAATCTAAGCTTGTATACAAGTAAGTACAACACCTTTCTTACCTTTTCCTTTAGCAATATGACTTAAAATTTAAGTTTTCTTCATCTAGGGTTTTAGATGAAATTATCATGTTATAAGATAGGGTTAATGTTGGTTGCTCTAGTTTTGATATGCTAAACATGTAAACCTTTCATCTTACACCTATATACACGTTTAAAATACATTTTGATCCACTGAACCAACTATAAATCATCAAATTACCTCATCTATAACTAAACCCTAGCTCATTCCTAGCAATTTGGGTAGTTTTCCTAGAAGCTTTGTTTTTCATTTCTCACAAGCACTCCTTTCCCTCATTTCACCTCATTTACGTTTCATGAGTTGCTTACTATCCCTATCCATCTCCTAGAATTTGCCTTACTATTATTTCCACTCCACATACCCATCATTTCATCTTTTCACTCATCCCTCATTGTTTTTTTCATTTTCCTGCTTCTAGGGTTTCTATCATCATGAAAGGAGATTCTTCACCAGAGAGGAAAAAACACCACAAAGGAGGAAAAATTGTCAGATATGAACCTACCAACTACAATGAAATCAACACATCAACCTTCATCAAGCAGTGTTTTAAGGATGTGAATTATCTAGAGTTTTGTAGAAGCGTGTGTGAAGTAGGTTTTCATGAACAATTGATAGATTGGATCACCACTCATTTGAAAGGGGAAAGGGCTATCATAGCTGTGATTGAGTTTAAATTTTTAGTGGAAACTATTTCACTTGCTACAGGGATACCTGATCATGGAGAATATTTGTTTAAGGGTATGAATTTGGATCTTGAACATTACAGGTCCTTCTTGAAAACACCATACAAGGAAACCCATACATACATTATCCCATTTAGGTAACTGTTGGAGAAGTATGCTCCATTAATTAAGGTTGTCATGAATTTTTTCACATGTGAGGGAAAGTTTTCTAGATTGTATGCTTATCACATCTGACTTCTAATGCACTTCACAACTCAAAACCCTCTTAACATGTTCAATTATCTATGTAGAAGTCCTGTCAAAATGTCCAAGAAGGTATAGGTGAAAAGAAAAGAACACTATCCTAGTATTTTTCATCATAGTTTGATTAAGACTATAGTTCTCCATCAGCTTGCAGAGAAAAACATGACATGGGATTCTTTCATGGAGACAATTTTGAAATGGCATGAGACTAGTGTTTCAGTTCAACATCCAAACATGTCAACATAGTGGATGGAGGTAGGATCATCAAGCCAATCAGTGGATGTTCCTAAACCACCTAGACCTGAGGTGACTAGGATGTATTGGAGAGGAAAAAGGCTTGTTATTGCTTCTCATGTTGATAAAGGGGCCAAGCCTTCTACATTAGCAAAACAGGGATCACAAGTATAGGACAAAGACTTGATTGAGCATTAGTTTGAGTTGGTGGACTTGGAAACATAAAATGTGCCTTCAAATATGTAGCAGACTATCAAATAAAAAGATTCTCATATCAAAGAACTCATGTCCAACATAGCAAGGACAAGGTTTGTTATCTCATTCCTAGAACAAGAGAACAATCAGTTAAAGGCTAAACAACTCATTATGGAGAAAGAGCAAGCTAAGTTGTTGCAGCAAGAAGGAAAAGGCAAAGTAGTATTGGAGACCAATGAACCTGAATAAACTGAAATACAAGGCAAGAAAAATAGGCCAAGGACCAAAGTAATCAAGAAGGCATTGGAAGAGAAGAAAAAACACATCTTGCTAGATGAAGAACTAGATATGGAGGACATAATTTCCTTAGAGATTAATGAGGATAGGGAGTATTGGTTAGACAAGGTCAATTGCAGAAGCTTCTTGAAAAATCCAATAAAGATAACCAACTACTGAGGCACATGGCACATTGCTACTAGACCAGAAATATGATTTGTAGCATCAAGGTTAAACAGTTGGAAAACAAGCTCAAAGAAACCCTAAAAGATCAAAATGAGAAGGGTAACTTAGAGATGATTGCTAAAGCATCCATGAGGGCTTAACATACCTAATTTTGCAACTCATGACCAATTTTGGAGGAATTCTAATCATTTTTTATTTTTTGACTATTTTGGTGCCTACTTCAGAAAATTGGCTAGTCACAGAAGCGCGGCGCCTTGGCACTGAGCTTTTTCCTCGGGAATCCAAATGACAAATGGTTTGAATTTTTAGAAAATCCATAACATCCTCTCAAAACCCATTTCATCATATTTTTCCGAGAGGGCCCAAATTTTGAGAAAAAGAGGAAAAAAGGGATCAAAAATTAACATTCTGACCCTCTTTTTGATATGAGCCGCACTTATATAGATACCTTGGGAGAATGCGTTTTTGAAGGCCTTCCCATGGATCGTTTTCCAAAATTCAAGGGGTTATGGAAACTAGACTTGAAAATATAGTTGACCATTCTATCAGATATTCATTGGTACCTCAAGAAGGCACCTTAAAGTGGGATAAAAGTCCGCAATGCGCTTCTACAAATTTCTGTGTTTTTCATTTAAATTTCACTGTGTAAATTTCCTAGTTTTCAGTTTGACTTGGTCAAAGTCAAATCTATTGATGTAATTGAAGTTAGTTCGAGGTTAGATGTTGTAAGCATGAATAAATAGACATGATAGGTTGTTTTTATGGTTTATTAGGCCTCATTAAAGAAGCAAAATCCAAAACAAAGTCTAAAAGAAGTGTTTGTATTTGACCTTCTCACTCTCACTTGTTGGTTGAGAGAATCTTGGAAATAGTTCCAACGCCTAGGAATTCAACTGCTAAAGGTGGGGAAGAGGTTCAATTGAGTCCGGGGCTGGACTTTTGTGGAGAAGTCTTGTATATTTATGTTCTCTTCAACTAATATAGGAGTAGTTGCAACTATATTTTAGGAACACTAGTTTAGTGAGTCTATGGTGTTTGTTTTCTCTTTCTATCAGTTTCTAATGAATAAATCATCTCTCTTTAGATGATTTATTTTATTCTTATGAATTTCCTTGCAGTTATATAGACAGGAATCTTGAATTTAAGCTTTGTTTATGTGGAATTCATACTTGTGTTTCCTTTCTTCTAAACCTAATGAATTCATGATTTTACATGCTCATTAGTTTGTTTTAAGCTCACAAATCTATTATAAATTGAAAAAAACTCCAATTTCACCATAACACACTAATATCTATCCCCTATTTATACTAGTCTCTGCATACTTGAAGCATAGACCTAATTACCTGTTTTAAACCCTAGTCCAGCAAACCTAAAAAACCTAAATTCACAAGAACTCAAAAAAAACCTATATATCTAGTATAAAACCTGTCTCTTTGCATATATCCATTGAAAAACCTTTAATATATCCCTCTCTGGCTCAGTAGGGCTAGCTGCTGAGATGAAAGTGGTTCGAGGCTACCTCTTTCAATCTCCTCCTTAGCCTAGGAAATTTTAGGGGATAACAACCACTATCTTCCCATGCAAGGTATCCAATACCTTCCATGTGCCACAGAGGTTGTGTCAACCTCCCAAACCACTTACGCCAACCTAGGAAAAAAAAAACCCTTATTACCCTTTTCTTGCACCTCAACAACCTAATCCCCCGTCTCAACCAAATATAGGGGTTAATTTTGTGCAACCATCCTTCCTTGAACAACAAATATCTTTTGAAAGCCTCAATAGTTCTAACCCTCCAAATGACACCAAAGATAAATGAAATAAAAAGCAAAAAGGGAAACTTGAGGAAGGGGGAAACAACCAATAATTAACTCCACATGCCCCAACTGGGGGAAACCCGTCGAATCAGAACCAAGCTCCAAATCAGGGTCCCAACAACCCACAAAAGCAGAATAAGAGTACTAGTCTTAGGATCAACCATGCATGTGCTATTTGTGGGGAATATGGGCATTACACCCATAATTTTTCTCAGCTCCCATTGTTGAAGAGGATGAGAGAGGCCAGGGGTCAGGGGGAATGAACCAACAACATGTTGTCATGCAGAATCTTTTCCCCCACCCAGGGGTAGTGGTCGTGCAACACGAGGCCGTCCCCCACCGATACCAAAATTCAACTGGGGGTAGTTCTAATGACTTATATAACTGTGATATTTCATGGCTAGAGTAGATTTACTCCAGAAAACACGGAATCGGGATTATGGAGCCCCTCTAGACACTAATACTTCCACATCATCAAACACTATTGGTATGACATCTTTAACAATTCCATGAACCCCTGTTGGTTCCATTCCAAAAATGATCAAAATTCCATTACATCATATGACTCATCAATCGAAGGAAACCTCTAATTATTGCATTATTGATGATCTAGCTCAATCCCCATTAGCCATGTGAGCAATGGAGGTTTTGAAAACCTGTCCAACTCAAAAGAAATGCCTAATTTCCGCATTAGGCACAATCGACCCTTTTGATTCATGATTTATGGATTTTGGTTCAGACAATGCTACAATGTGACTCTGATCTATAGTTTATTTCTAGATATAGTCACCATCCAAAACATTACCCTCCATTGATCCATTAGATATGAGGGGGAATCCACTTGCATTATGTCAAAATTAGTTTAGTAGAAAGTAGGACCCCCTGAGCCAATTTCCTCCCCAATTACATTAAAGGCTTATAAAAAATGCCCCTCTGCACCTGTCGGAATTTTCTAGAATGTCTTGATAGATCTTGGTGGAAAAAAAGTACACATAGACATGGAATTCCTTGTCAATGTTTAGTTATATCATAATATCTTGCTAGGTCGCAACTACATGTATGTCATGATCACATTGGAGCCATCAGTATTTCATATCATGATGTTTCCCTGTGATGGAAAGATCCTCACCATAGATCAACTTACATACTATGATAACGGTCATCCAAAACCCACGATAGTGTGTTACCTTTCATAGAATCACACAAAACGTTGGTCCCTTCCTTATGAAGCAGGCCTAGGGATTTTCAAATTATCATCACTCTTGGGCTCATACCAACGAGACCCACTAATAATCGAACCTACATCCACAGTCCTTGTGTGTATGATGAGTTTGTCCAGTGCTTCCAAATCTCAGGAATTGATTTAGGACAAATTCAACACTATGACTACTAAGTCAACATTCCTGACATACACCATAGCCTAAACACCTTCCTTGTATCCCCAGCTCAGTTTTATCTCGCATCAAGTAATGGAAACACTTACCTTTCCCAATATGGCTCTCACAATCCCTATTTGGTATTTGTCCTCACAAACCATGTCAACAAATGTAGGTGTTGTTGCAACCAAAGTGAATATTCCTTAAGCCACAGCTCAAGGAATCATACTTGTGGTGACACCAATAGGAGTTGCCAAAAAGGAGAAACAAAAAGGTAAGAAGGTTGAAACCCTAGCTAATTCCTCTTCTAGGTTATCTTCGCAATGTGCATTATGTGAGTTATCGGGGCACCCTACCAACTAGTGCCCATAATTGAAAGAATTGAAAGGTCTTCATCATTCCCCATAAGTGTTGATGGCTCCACCTCTACCTCTAGGAGACAAGGTCTCACCATTGCATAATAAGGAATTACCTACCATTCATCCATGAACTATATGTGCACAATAAAGGCACTACACACACCACTGCCCTAAACTCCCTCACTATCAGCATGCATTGGGATCCCTTGCCCAAGCCAATACTTTTACACCACCACTTCCCAACACCATAATAGTAGAGGATGTGTCTCAGACAATTTATTGTCTCTTCAAGGAAGAAACCTTGTGTGAGATTCACACTTGCTCTCATTTCCATTCAACCTATCATCCTGTGTTAGTCTTTGCCAAAATAAGGAGGCAACCAAAATCGATGCTGCCAAAACCTAGGCACACTTACACCTTATGTGACAATTTTGGACATTTGATTAACCAATGTCCACACTTAAGGGAACTTTATAATTGGTATAAGGTTCCCCAACTTGTCCATACGAACAAACCTTGGTGCAAACACAATAGTTTCTACATTTGTCTGCAAAACCATCATACTAAGATTTTCCCACATCTCCCCCACTTCTGAGAGGCATGGAATTATTTGCAATAGTATGATGCTGGACCCTCAGCCCATTGTTTTATCGATACTCAACCTCAGACTAGTCAGTAGCATGTTCCTTCCACTAGAACCCCACCAAGACCATTGTCAATAGCTACGAGAGATGCTGCGACATAAACCATATATTTCATCAATACAGGAGCTCACAAGGTAGCCTACTTGGCTCTCAAGACACCGACCCCTTCCCTCAACTATCCACAAGAGCCAATCTAGGAGATTCTCCCACCACCTAACACTTATGACACCCAACACCACATATGGTTCATATCCTCATCCGTAAGAAGCCTGATTCATGTCGCCTACACATCATTCTTCAATGTTGAGACTTATTTTCCCATCACGAAGATTGTCCCTCCCATGACTGCACAAACACATCCTGTTTATGCATTGTCAACATCGCTACATTCTACAGAAGCTGTTATCACCTAGAACTGTAGTCACATGTACATAATGTTGTCCAAAAAATTTCATTGTCAAAAATGGGTGTCAAATGGTTTTTGTCCTATGTTTGTTACTTAGGGATCATGTTTTAGAAAGATATTGATGTGAATCATTTTCAAATACCGTTAGTCATCCTCCATCATGATTTTATAAGGCATGTCTTATCTTGTTTACGTCACTGGTCCTTTTCGCATTTCCACAACGCAGTTTTATTGGCTGATTTTGCAGCGCAATGATGTTTTAGTTTTTTCGCAGCGTGTCAGTAACCAGCCATTTCGTAGCGCATTCTGTTAATTTATAACTATCTGCGCTACGAAATCGCGGATTCGGGGATTTTGCAGCACAGATTCTTGAAATGTCATGTCTGGGGGGATGAGTCATTGTGTCTATCCGTTTATTGTCAGTTGGCGTCCTTTCCAAGCGATTATGAGCCATCATTCCACCAATAGGTTCATAGCCACGCACATAAAAATCATTCAAACGGTTTTGTAATGCATGGTAGTGTTATGATGTTTTTTAATGATGCATGAACTGACCCGCTTGTATGATAAGACTGTTAAATTGCAAAGGAGCCCGAGTTTCTTCTTTAAAAGAACCTGATTGCAAGCGAACCTGCGTTCCAAAATTTGAATTTTCCATTTGAGTTGAAGCTGGTGGTGTTTCTTTGTGCGAAAGATTTCAAAGCGAAATGGAGAAGAAGGAGCATCGGTCTGGAAGATGCCAAAGAACAGAACCTGAGGGATTAGATCTTTCATTAAGAGATGAAGGTGTAAGAAAAGCTTTTAAGGATGCTGGTTGCTGGAGATTTTGTGAGAAGCTGCAGGGTGGGCATGCTGAGGTAACAAAAGCATTTTCCTTGAATTTTACAGGTTTAAATTCTAAAGTGTTTATGTTAGAATTCCCAGTATCTCCAGAGGCTATTGCTAATGTGATTGAAATTCCGAGAGGAGGGCAGGAGTGGTTTAAAAACTTCAAATTTGATATGAACCCCTGCAAGGAATTCTTGAAGGAGCCTTATGTGAATGAAGATATTACAAAGGCTGTGCCAAGAAATTATGTGAAAGAACACTATGCACTTCTCCTTACATGTATTCAAAAGTATTTAACATGTGAAGGGAGATATACTAAAGTTTACTCCTATCATTTTAAGATGTTGCTGCATTTTACAGGCAAAGCATCTATAGATATCCCATTCTACTTGTTTCGTAGCCTCAGCAAGATGTGTGATAAAATTCAGTTGAAGCAGGATAACTGTGAGACATCACTGTTTCATCATGGTTTAGTGAAACTGTTAGTGTTGGATGGTTTGCAGAAAATTGGTAGGGATTGGAATTCCTTTATTTTTATGGCTGGATTTCAAAGTAAGACAGGCCTCACCCCATTGCCTGTTAGGGAAAGAGAAGAGTCAATTGAGGAACCTACTCTTGCTGAGCTTAGAAAGGAGATAAAGGATAAGAAGAAGACTAAGACCAACTTGAAAGAATCAGTGAAGCCATTGGTTATCAAAGAGCCACCTCAACCATTATCAAAAGAGAAGGTCAAGCACAAGAAGGATGCACCTGGATCAAGTGGGGCTGAAAAGGTATCAGGAGTAAAGACCAAAAGTCAATTAAGCAAGGAGAAGGGCAAATCAGTAGCTGTTGAGGAAAGTCCAACATCAAAAAGCTAGTTTGAGTGATTTTCTCGAGGCTATTGAGTTTGAACAGGCTCAATCAGTGCATATTGAGCCAATGCACATTGACTTAACTCAATCATCACCAGAGAGCACTAAAAAAATCAAAGGCTTCGAAGAGGTTAAGGTTTGATGAACCTGGTGAAGAGTTTGTGTTCAAACCACGAAGGCCAGTTACAAGGAAACAATCCAGAAAAGAGGAAGCAAAAGAAACCAAGGAAAAAGTTCCAAATAAAAAAATCATCATTTCTCAAGAAGGCAAGACTACATCTACAAAGGACCAGTGGGAAGCAACTGAGAGAGAAATGACTGAGATGGAGAGGGCCGTAGCTGAAATTGCAGCCATGGAAAAGGAGGTTGCAAAATTGAAGGCACAGCTAAATAAATTAGCTGCTAAATGAAATTGCCGATTATGAGTAAGGTGCCTTTCTAAATTTTGATCAATTTTGTTTAAACTCCATCATTTTGAAGTCATCTAGGTCCCTAACAGTTGTAGAAGAGGTCTGAGGAAGTCATGAGTTCAAGCAATTCAAAGACAAATACACTCTGTTTTAGCAAAAACAGCAGTTTCGTAGCGCGCTACAAAACTGCTGTAGGTGCTGTTTTTTGAGGAAAATGAGCAGTTTAATGATGAGGTCAGCGAATTTTTGAAGAAAATGCCTAAGGAACATCAAGGAGACCACATAAGGCTAGCAGAACCATTCAGATAATGACAAGTATGCATTATCCATAAAGGTGAAATATTTTGTCTTAATGTTATAGCTTTAATAAAGGTACTTTATTACCGGTGGTTAGGGTTTGGTTGGAAATGCATACGAGGATTTGGGTTTATACACCTGTTCAATCAACAAGGCTTCCAGCATATTTGGGAATATGGTGATGCTCATCAATTTTGGGGTATTAAAGAGCTGGGAACATATTGC